>JAVKOQ010000350.1:0-52872 GCA_031835245.1 Balamuthia mandrillaris | reverse complement strand
AAAGATGATGTTGGCTTCATGAAGGTCTCTCATCACGAGATTGCAGGAATGCAGCTGCTGCAAAGCCTTGCTCACATTGCTGGCCAGCAAAAAAAGAGTGCTTGCTGCCAAACCACCTTTCCCCTTGGTACTCAACAAATCTAATAATAAAGATAAGAATCAATCAGCATTGCATAAAGGAAAGAATGAACAAAGAAAGTGAAAAAATCACCAGCAAGAGTGCCCTGGCCCACAGGGCTTGTACATAGCACATCCATAAATCCAACTTGAATGAAACCCTCCCATTTGGGAAAAAAGCATGGTTCCTCCTTTAATGTTGTTGAAAGAAGTTCCAAAACTTGGGATTCTGCACATGCTTGACTCTTTTCAGAAGAGGAAGGTTCAAACTTGGCCACAATCATTTTACCATTGTTTTTCATCTTGGCCTCAAAGACAGAGGCACCTTTCATTCTCTCACAGAACACCTTGGTCAAGTCAAATGGCAAGTCATCAGGAGTGTGATAGTAATGATGAAAGAGAGAATCCTCTTGTAGAGGGTGATTCTGTTCTTTGATCTCTGCTGCTGCTTTGAGGGAGGGAATCTTTGCAAACAAGAAGAAGAGAATATGAATAATTGCTTCATGTGTTTCAAGATATTTGACCCTTGGAAATAAAAAGAGTCAAAACAAAGCAAATAAGCAAACAAAAAGATAAAAGAAAAAATAACCTACCACACACCATGAGGAAAATGAAGTGCACTTGGCATTGAAGACTTTGCTTTTTGCTTTTTTTCCTTTTCTTTTTCTTTCTTTCTCTTTGCTTTTATCTTTCTTGTTGCTTTCTTGATCAAATGCCTTGCATTTGTTTTCCTTATATCTTCTTCTTGTTTTTGTTTATCCTTTTGTTCTCTTTGTTCTTTGTCATTATCTTTATCATCTTCATTTCCATTTTCATCTTCAATTGATAGCCAAGGGTTGATGTAATTGTTCTTTTGCACTGTCACCAAGTGCCATTCCCAGCCATCTGTAATAAGACCATAAAACAAAGTTCTTGTGGGCTGGTAAGTGAAAGCCTGGGATGCTCTATCTATCACTTGCCCTATTGCTTTTTTGCCATTTCTTCTCTCTCTATTTGTCATTGTAGTGTTCTTGACCTCCAAAACATAAAAAACATCTTTCCAAAAGATTGGTTTCCATCTCACTCTATCAATTTCTGGTTGATATGAGTAGTTTTAGTTGGTTTAATACAGAAAACAAAAACAACAAAAAAAGAGGAAAAAGAAAAAGAAAAAGAAAAAAAAAGAGTAAGAGTAAAAGAAAGAAAAAGAGAAAAAGAAAAACAAGAAAGAGGATAAGAAAAAGAAAGAACAAACAAGGAATCCAACCTGTAAGAGAACTAATAATAACAATATCAGGTCTCTTGTGAGTTGAGTTTTTGACTGCAATGGCCTTGAGGCCACAGTGTCCTGCATGTTTAATGCGATTGTTTACAAACTTGCAAATAAGTTGGTATCTCTCCTGTTCACCAGTCTGGAACACAAGCAGCAACTGAAATGAGAAAAATAAAAGGAAATAGCAAAACAAAGTTTGTTGAAAAAAAAAACCAGTACCACATTCTTCAAAGCATTTTGGCACTTCACCAGGCTCTCCAAACATTTCTTCATTTGGTCTTTTGGAACTTGGGGCAAGAGGCTCTCTGGCCACCCAATGGAAGGGTTGGCATCATTGTAGGAATGAGTGATGGTGGGTGCATACAAGACACGTGCTTGAGGGGAAGCTGGTCAATGAAAGCACCAAGAGAAAGTGCAACAGAAAACATCAACTTACACTGAGATTGTGCTTGCAGTGCCAGTTGTTGTCGCAACTTCTGAAGTGTGTCATTTACAGTGTTCTTTTCCCTAGCAAGTTCCGTCATTAGCCTTAATGTCTGTAACTTAATCTCTGCAAGTTGTCCTTCTTCCGCACTGTTGGTAGTTTGGCAAAAACGCGCAATAATTTCGTCTCTCTTTTGTAGCTCCTGGTATTGCCTCTCTGTTCGTTCTAAAAGCAGAGCAACAGGTGGCTGAAGTATGTCATCATGAATGGTCATGCGCGAAAGTAGAGAGGAAACCTTTTGCGAGGAAGCTGAAGAAGCAGCCGAAGATGACATCCCGCGCGCTACGTGCGTTGCGCCCGTGGCCTCTTTCTTCTCGCGTTTGTACAGGAAAGCAAATTTTTGTGTGGGCATTTTGGCGGGAAAAAATATATTTCAAAATTTTCAATTTATCGTCAATTATTTGATACAATAGCAGAAATTCACTCAAAGGAAAACGAATGGAAGAAGAAAGGGAAGCGCTGAAGCAGCGAGTTGCAGAGTTGGAGGAGCAAGTGGCCGCTCTCACGCTGAAACTCGAAGAGAAAGAGGAGCTGTCCCGCCAAAAAGCCCACCAAAAGAAACGAAGAACAGAAGAAAAGACCTCAACCCCCTCGCCACCGAACGAAGAGGAAGAAAAAGCGAAAGAGTTGTGCAAGTTGAACGTTGGGGGACAAAAGTTTACCACCTTGCGTTCCACTCTACTCCGGCATGAGGACACCTTCCTGGCCGCTCTCGCCAGCGACCGCCACACTGTCCAAACAGACGCCAAGGGCTACTACTTCATCGACCGCAATCCTCGACACTTTGCCACGCTCTTGGACCATCTGCGAGATCCGTCCTCCCCGGTGAGGCTGCCTCAAGAGGAGAAGGACAGGGTGGAGCTCATCAGTGACTTGGACTATTATGGCTTCCTGTGGAAGTGCTTCCCCGAGGAGAGGACAGAGGAGCTGAAGCAATGGGTCAGTGACTTCTTTGAAGCGTGCGGTCCTCATAAGTTCCATCTAAAGGTTTGCTTTTTTGAGTTTTAGTGTGAGCAAGCCTATGCAGAAGAAGATAGAAAGAGAAGGAGAAGAACAAGAACAAGAACAAGAACAAGAACAAGAACAAGAACAAGAACAAGAACAAGAAGAACAAGAAGAACAAGAAGAACAAGAACAAGAACACGAAGAAGAAGAAGAAGAAGAAGAAGAACAAGAACAAGAAGAAGAAGAAGAAGAACAAGAAGAAGAAGAAGAACAAGAAGAAGCAGAAGAAGAAGAAGAAGAAAGAAAAGAAGAACAAGAAAGAAGAAGAAGAAGAACAAGAAGAAGAAGAAGAACAAGAAGAACAAGAACATGAAGAAGAACAAGAAGAAGAAGAAGAACAACAACAAGAACAAGAACAAGAACAAGAACAAGAACAAGAACAAGAACAAGAACAGAGGAGAAAAGCAACAAGAAAAAAAACGATGGAAGAAGAAAAGGAGGCGCTGAAAAAGGTTAAACACAACCAGGCAGCAGAACTGTGGGCAAAGGCTCTGGAAGGCGACCAAGGGGATGCTCTATTTCGACTGGCGTTGCAATACGATCTTGGCGATGATGAGGTGCAGCACGACTACAAGGAAGCCGTTCGGCTCTACCACGAAGCTGCTGAAAAGGGCCACAGCGAGGCTCTCTACAATTTAGGTTCCTTCACCTCTCTCTCTCTTCTCTTTCGTCGTTTCTCTTTCTCTTTCTTTCTCTTTCTCTTTCGTCGTTTCTCTTTCTCTTTTTCTTTCTCTTTCTCTTTCTCTTTCTCTTCGTCGTCTTTCGTCGTTTCTCTTCTTTCCTTCTTCTTCTTTCTCTTTCTCTTTCTCTTTCTTTCTTTCTTTTCTTTCTCTTTCTCTTTCTCTTCTTCTTCTCTTTCTTTCGTCTTTCTTCGTCGTTTCTCTTCTCTTTCTTTTTCTTTCTCTTTCTCTTTCTTTCGTCGTTTCTTTCTCTTCGTCGTTTCTCTTCTCTTTCTCTTTCTCTTTCTCTTTCTCTTTCTCTTTCTCTTTCTCTTCTCTTTCTCTTTCTCTTCTCTTTCTCTTGTGCATGTGTTGACAATATCAAAAGGGATCTGTTATCAGGAAGGGGATGGAGTGGAAGAAGATCAAGTGAGAGCGGTTCGCTTCTTCACGCAAGCAGCAGAGCGGGGCCACAAACAAGCGCAGTACTACCTGGCCCTCGCCTACAAAGAAGGCGGCATGGACCTGGAGCCCAACAAGAACGAGGCCATCCGTTGGTTCCGAAAGGCGGCGGCACAGGGTCACACCGTCGCCCAAAGCTTCCTTGCCGATGACCAATGGCAGATCAACGAGAATAGACTTTGCTTCTCTTGAAACCATACGAAACAGTCATCAGCTTCGAAGAGAGGAACAAAAGGTTGGTTAGAAACATGACCAGCTATCGCTCGTTGCAGTGGACGAACTAGATGGAAAATAAGCCCATAAGCCGTCTCGTGGCACTCCAACGATCCCATACAAACACAAAAGAAGGAACTAACCATGCACAAAAAAAAAACACAAAAATGCAACTCATCCTCTTGTCTTCGCCTGTTCTATTGATACTGCTCCTAGCATGAGACCTACCAAAAAAAAGTCTTTTTTGAAAAAGAAAACACCTCAGTCGAGCCCTCCATCAGCTTCGCCATCAGCCTCGATCTCTCCTTGCTCAGCAGGGTCTCTCTCTGGGTTAACAGGAGGAGCTGTTGACTCGAGGGACATCTCCTCTTGGCGGTTGTTCACCATTTGTGGGATATGTTCCACCGTCCTGAGCAGGTCTTCGTTGGTCCATACCAGGCGGTGAATCTTTGTCCATTGGTTAGTCTTTTTCGTTTTCTTTTCGTCCCACGGGCCTTTTTTGTGTGTGTTTGCAAAATAAATAAATAAATAAATGAAGCAGTGAGAGCAAGGGAATGAGAGAACGAGAAGGAACAAACATATGGAGCGCATCCAGTCAAGATGAGGAGATATGCGGCCAGTGACGGGGTCACGCCGAGTGTAGTGAATGATGTGACAATTGTACAACTTTTGGTCTGGGTCTGCGATCAACTCCCGGTATTCCGGCTGTTTTAGCCTAAAGAAGTAATAGAGAAACAGATACAAAGAATAAGCAAAGAAAGACAATGTAAATGAGTACAGATGAAATGCAATGACCAGACATGTAAATAGCAGGAGAGGGAGAGGAAGATACTTTTCTATGCAGATGCGGAATCCCCACATGATGTTGCCGTGACACACAGCGATGACTTTGAAACCAGAGCAAGACCTTCTCAACTGACTGATAACTCGGTTGACTCGTAGACATGCATTCGCAATGGACTCGCCACTTGATGTTGGAACAAATGGAGGAAAAAAAAGAGAGCACGAGATGTTAATAAGGAGCATTGGAGACGTGGAAGAAGAAATGGCGGGAGACAAACCCAGGCGGGGCGTAGTAAAAGCTGTCGTTTTCTCTGCGCTGGAGTTCCAATGGTAAAAGCTCTTTCCTCTGTGATTTGGATAGACCAGCAAGGATACCTTGGTCACGTTCTCGCAAAAAGAAGTCTGCCAACGCATAATATGAGACAGGCGATAAAAGAAAAAAAGAGAAATGGAGAGCAAACAGAGTAAGGATAGAGAACACACCTGCAATCCATTCTGCCCGTGGTAGCTCCAACAGAGCAGCCGTCTCCATAGCACGAACGTACTCGGAGCAGTAATATCTATCAAAGTCTTCACCAATATGGTTTTTTATCTTTTGAAAAACAAAACAACAAAGCACCAGGGTTGTTAACATTTTAAAGAAAGGACGACACCCTGATCAACACAAAAGAAACAACAATAACAAGAAAAAACCAAAACAAGAGAGAGAGAGAGAGAGAGAGAGAGAGAGAGAGAGAGATTAACCCATTCTCCGGTAAGGCGAGCTTGTTCTCTTCCTTTGTCAGTCAATCTGTAATTGGAGTTATGCCTACAGCTGAATTCTACAACCAAAGTATTGTTGGTTAACAAACAAAAAAAAAGAAAATAACAACAAAGTGAAAAGAAACCTTCGGTCCATGAACTTTCATCTCCATGAGAGCTTCGTTCCTGTGCGAGGTTTCCTTCGCTCTCTCCGTGCCTCACCAACACAAAGTCGATGGGCATGTCTCCGTCTCCCATGTCTTTGTGATATGTTGCCATTGAGCAAGCTTTGAAACAAAAGGTGCGGGTAGTTTTTGTTGTGAAGGTTTGCAACGTTGAGAAAACTGCACAAAAAAAAAGGCTTTGATGTTTAAAAAAACGATCAGAAAAAAAAAAGGGGGGGTGGACACTCACTCAAATTCCTACACCAATTTTCTCTCTCGAAATAAAAAAAAATGGGTTGAAAACTGTTCGTGGTGCCACCCACTTACCTCAAAAAGCCCACCCAGCCCAACGATCGTTCGTTTCTCTCTCTCTCTCTCTCTCCTCTTTCTCCGTCGCAACCTGTCCTCCTTTTCTTTCTTTTCTTTTTTTTTTGCCTTCAGCAAACAAACAACAGAAGAAGCAAACAAAGTTTGATTGATTCTGCTTTTCCTTTTTCACTGCAGAGGTATTTCATGAATGTTGCCGCCTTTAAATGGGAATGTTTTCCTGGAATTTTATTCTTCTTACTTAGTTAAAGGAGTTGTTTGGTCAAACAACAGGTGGCCGAGTTTGCTCCGTTCTTTCATTTCCTTGTGAAGCACGTGCCTCAAAAGCGAAACACATTGCGAACAGCATCACTGAAGAAGACAACCACCGCCACCGCTGTCTTTGCCTTGAGGTGTGCGTCCCAGGGCCGCTCGTATGGCATTGCTAAAAACATCATCCACGTTCAAACCGTCCCGTGAGCTGCAATGAACAAATGCTGCTGCATTCATACTGCATTGGATAATTAGGTGCGTTGGAACCAAACAAGAAACGACAGGAAACAACCACAGAAACAAACCTGGAAGCAACTGTTTTGGCTCGCTCCAATGTAATCGCTTGTTGAGAAGCGTGTTGCGGATGAAAGCATCCCCCTGGATGAGCGTCATACTTGGTGCCAACCAAGATGACGGGCACGTTAGGGCAGTGATGGGATACTTCAGGGTACCACTTGCTGGTCACATTTTCCAGTGATGAGGCGTTGCCAAAACTAAAAACGATCAAGAAGACATTTGTTTGTGGATAGGATAGAGGGCGAAGGCGGTCATAGTCCTCAGGTCTTTGTGAGAGAAATCAAATAACGTTTTTTTGTTGTGTTTAGAAGGAAGCAGAAAAAGAAGAAATGAGAAAAGACCAAGACAGAGACACAGCAAGAAAACGAATGAAAAGGAGTTGAGGTGCTGAAGCATACCCAGCAGTATCCCAAAGGCTCATTTCAATGCCACCTGGTAAGTTAACAGTGTAGTTGTCAAATACAGTTGGTATGTAATCCTCTGGAAACTTTTTCCATGTATATGTTATTAACAGAGAGGTCTTTCCGGTCGCTCCATCCCCCACTACCACCAGCTTTAAGCTTCTTGGTCCAAATTTGCTTATCCTTTGTGCTCTAACGACAAATGTAGTCATTATCAACACAAGAATATAATAAATATAAAGAACGAGAAAAGAGATCAAAGGAGGAAAACATACTCTTGCATTTCCGCTTTCAGCAAAGCAAAGTAGCCTCCATGATGCTCCAGTTCCTTTTCAATGTTTCCCAAAATAAAAGCAGACAGATTATCCTTAGCAGGTTTTTCCCACAGCCAGTCTTCCAATGCAAGCGCGTTCCAATGCTTATGGTATTAAAGTACAACACAGCAAAGCGTATTTTTAAATACAATAGCACAACAAAATATGCAAGCCGACGTACCCGACAAACTTGGCGAACAGAGTTTAGATCTTTGGCACCAGCCAAAAATGAAAAGATGTGCAAGACCACTTCGTCTGGAAGAATTCTTCCCCATGGCACATCCTCTTCGCTTCGTCTTATTTGCACTTCCCACAGCTCGTTGCATGCTTTCCCTTCTCCATCCATTCCCCCCAACCACAACAACTTGTGGTCTGCCATTCTGCTCATGCTGTGAAAACTCCTCGCTGGCGGCACTCTCACCTTGCCTTTCTTTAACGTTTTTTTCTTTCTGGCTTTCTTCTCAGTGGTTGCAAGTTGTCTATCGCAGTTATTGACGCGAGTCCAAACGCGTTGTTGGAAAGAAAACTGCCAAAGGTCCCCGAACACTCCTTCACTGTTCTCTCCTCCTCCCACCAACATCACTCCTTCCGCATCGTCCACCACCGCTGCGTGACCCCACCTCCCTCCTGGTTGGTGCTTGTTGCCTCGGAGGCCTTTTGCTCGTTTGTTGTGGTGATGGTGGATGCTACCTTCATGCAAGCAAGTCCATCGTGCAGTCATCGGGTTCCATTCCCACAAGTCTGACAAAGCTTGCTTGCCGCTGCCTTGTCCTCCAAACACAAACATCCTTCCTTCGTACGTCACCGCCGTATGATACATGCGAGCCACAGGAACGAGCGCTTTGCCATCTTTTGCTTTCTCTTTTCCTTTTTTCTTCTTTTTGCTTTTGACGTCAAGTGCTGGTTCTTGTTCTGTTTTTTCTTCCTGTTGGTTATCCCCCAACAGCACCGCAGCAAGTGCTTCGGGGCTCTTCCAAACGCCGTCTCCTCCGTCCAACTGCAAACAGAACACTTGGTTGCTCAAAAAGCCGTCATTGTCATATCCTCCGAAAACGATCAAGTGCTTTTCCATCAGCACGACTCCGCTGTGGCCATAACGAGGAGAAGGAAGAGCCTTCCCACCACTGGTCGGCACGAGCTTCCACTTCTTCTTGGCAAAACTCCATTTCAGAAGGTCGTTGCGGTAGCCGTTGCTCTTGCCTCCAAAGACCCACATGGCCTTGGCCGTCTGCACCGCGCAGTGCCCGTTGCGAGCAAGCATCTCCATGGGTGTAGGGGCAGCCGCCGCTCCTTTTTCTTCGCCATCCCCTTCCTCAGGCTTTCCTTCTGCCACCCCCTCGTGCAACACCTTCCATTTCTGCTTTGCCTGACAAAAACGCAAAAGTTGGCCTGCGTACGGAAAGAAAGAAGACTTTGATGAGAAAACAACCAGCAAAGTCAAAAAAAAAAGGCCGTCCAAGAGGGGAAAAACCAGAAAAATCAAATTGGTTGGCGCCACCAAAGACGAAGAGATGAGGCCCCCTGGAGAGGGCGCTGTGCCCGTTTCGAGCGGTGGGCCAGGTAGATGATGCCTCCCCTGCCGTGGTTCCTCTTGGAGTAATTTCCGTCCATAAAGCAGCCACCGAGCAACGCGCAGCAACCGCTTCCATTACCACTGACCAAAGCAAAAGACAAAGGAGTAATTTATCAAAACGGCAGAGTTAGTTTGCCGAAATTGAAATTTGTTTGTAAGCAGCTGTTTGGCTCGTGTCAAAAAAATTGCTCAATTTTCATCAGGACGTCGTGACCGAGTGGTTAAGGTGATTGACTAGAAATCAATTGGGCTCCGCCCGCGCAGGTTCGAATCCTGCCGACGTCGACATTTCTTTTTTTATCCTTTAAATTCCTCATGACGTCACGAAAGCTCCATTGATAGAAAAAAAAACCACCAGACCAGCATGAATGGAGGAGAGACCGGCCGCCTGGGGCTAGCGCTGCAGGTGATGGTTCCTCTGGGCAGCGCCTTTCTGGGAGGGTACTTTACCTACAAGGGCATGGCCTGCTACAAAAGGGACAGGCGGAAACAGCTGCAACAAGAGCTGCGCATGAAACAAGAGGAGGAGGAAGAGGCGGCCCACCGCAACAAAAACGACGTGGGAGAGAAGCGGGAAGTGGAGACGACGGGTCGTCGTAGCCAAGGACAAGAGAGGCTGCTTGCCTGGATGGACCAACACGTCCCCGAACAAGCCGCTCTCCTTCGGAAGCGACTCGATGAGGAGCGGTCCAACACATGAAACCATTTTTTTTCACGCACGCACCGCCACCACTTGCTTGTTGTACATTTTTTTTTGTATTGTAAAGGAAAAAATAAAAAGAAAAGCAAACAAAAAGAAACTGGAAGGAAGCATTGAAGGAGAGTTATGGCCAGCAAGTCGCGTCCACCACAGCAGTGGGTTTTGCATCTGAGCGCAGCATTTGCAGAGTGTTCTGAGCACGTACGTCTGTTCTTCCTCTTCAGGACGCCCTCTTGCGATCAGCACCTCTCTCTCTCTCTCAATTTGATTCTGATCAATCATGATGTGATAGGTAGCAAAGTATGGGCAGTGTGTGGCTGCACACGTGAACGACCTCGAACAGGGAACTTGCCAGAAGGAATATGCTGGCCTGGGCAAATGCATGAAGGACTCTTTGGTCCGTTGTTCTGTTTCCTAGCAGCTTTCCTTCTCCTTGTAACTCCTCCCTCTCTTACAGGCACGAAGAAAACGACTCAAGTGATCCACAGACAAAGCCTATCGTTCGTGCTGCAATGAAAAAGATGTGCAGAGACACCAAAGAAAAAAAAAAGAAGTGAAAAGAGCAAAAAAAAAGAAGAGACGCATTATCGCTTCTGCTGAGCTAAGTACATGCGCGCTATTTGTGCGGCTGTGGTGGCATCTTCTGGCGCTTTGTCCTCTCGTTCTCTTTTGAATCGTGGGAACCGCAACGATAGACCTTTTGACTCCGCTACCTTTGGTGCACAGCCAGAAACATAGAATAAGCACTGGACAAAGAAGAAGAGGAAGAACAAGAAGAAGTGAAGGAGGAAAAGAAGAACAAGAACAGGAGAACAAGAGAAAGTATAAGAACTTACCAAGCCAACGGCAGCTTTATGCACAGGAGAAAGAGTTATATCAGCAGACATGATCTCCCAAACCTTAACAGGTTTGAACCATTGGTCCGGCTCACTCCCGCCTCCATTCCCATTACCGGAAGTATACCGATAGTAGGATGGGGCTCGTTCCAGACACTGTCCGTCGTTAAAGAATGCAGCACTCTGTACTAAAAACTCATCCGTGTACCCCGTCATACACTGTTTCGGTTTTAAGTGCGTTGCAAAGCGTTAAGATTGTGGAAAAGAGAGAAGAGAGAAGAGAGAGAACAAAGAAAAAAAGGGAAGTACCTTGCACAGGGTTTGATACTCCTCTGCATCTTCATCCCAAACACCGAGCAAGTAGGATCCATAAACTCCTACACGTTTACCATGCCCATGATAACCACCCATCACAACCAAATCCACTGTCTCTACCATTCCATCTACATAATCTCTTTTAACCTGTTTTTGTGTAAGAAAAGAGAGAAGAGAAGAGAGAGGAGAGAGGAGAGAGGAGAGAAGAAAAATAAGAGAAGAACAAACTTTGAGCCAATGATATGCACGCTTGGCGAGGGCATACTCAGAAGACCAGAGCTTAGCGACGATGCCTTCGATGCAGGAGGCCGCCAATGCTTCGTTCAAAAACTGTTCGGCTTCTCGTTCAGAAGAACATAGAACAGAACGAACATATTGGAAGTGACCTTCGGCTGCTTTGAAGTTTGCTTCCAGCAGAGAACGTCTTGTTTCCAAACTCTCTTCTATCAATGCCTGTTTTCGGACCGAGAAGTTGAGAAAAGGAGAATGTAGAGCATGTGGGATGAAGAATGAAGAGATAACCAAACCTTTCCGTTCAAATAGAGAAGATCGAATGCATAGAAACAGACATGAACGGTAAGTGATTCTAAGCGAACATCCTTTCTCGACCGAGTGGTCAGCGCTTGAAATGGCAATAAGGAGTTGTTTGCTCTATCATACGCCACTATCTCTCCATCTAATATACAGCTTTCCACAGCAGTCTCATTCTTTACCTATCACATGAGAACAAAACTTAATGTTAGTATAAACAAAGCGAAGAGATGAGAGATGAGATGAAAGAAAGCAAAGAACGAACAGAAGAAAGCATTTGGACGACATCTGGAAACTTGGCAGTATGATCTTCGCAACGACGAGAGAATATGAAGAACTTCCCATCTGGTGTTAGATGCAAATGCGCCCTTTCTCCATCATACTTGTATTCACAAACAAAGCATGATGACTCTCCAAACCGTTTCGTTAAGTCTTGGAGGCCACTCGTGGGTTGAGCAAGCATTGGTTTTACTGCCACTCCTTTTTTTTTTTGAAAAAGAAAATAGTGTTAAATAAAGATGGAGAAAGAAAGGAACGTAGAATGGAGAACAAACCAGGAGTGAGCAAACTCTGATGCGAGAGGGCATAGAGGCCGTTCTCTACAAGAGCCGGGATAATAACATCATAGGAGGTCATCTCGTTGAAGATACGTTGCAACGTTTGTGCTGCCCACTCGAATGTCTCTTTGGTTGGTTGTCCACTCGTTGATAGCTGCAATAACGAAGAGGCTGTTTCTTTTTCTTTTGCTTCATTGAAAAGTAAAGAAGGGGTGAAGCAAATAGCTTTGGCCAAAGCTGCTATGAGTGTCTTTTCCAGGACACCTATGCGAAGTGTGCCCTGTAATATGCGGATAACGTATCTTGCTTCTTCGTTGCTTGCTGCCACTAATAAACCTTTTATCATATCGACTTTCTTTTTTGTTGACTATATTACAGAGAGAAAAGAAAAGAAAAGAAAGAAATGATACTAAGAAAAAACACATAGAACATAAAAAGAAGAGAAAATACAAAAGAACAAATGAGCGAGAGAACAATATACCGATTGTCCTTTGGTAGTAGCAATCTCTTTGAGCGTCTTCAATAGCTTCGCAGCGGTGAGAGGAGGCGGTGCCCACAGCGAACGTTGATTGGCTTTGGCGTGCTCTGCCACCAATCCTAGATCGCCCGTTTCTTTCAGCCGTCTCTTGACGTTGACGGGACTGAGCCCCGTCGCCTCGCTTATAGCCCTTATCAGCAGCGACTCCCCTACTCCTAGCTCCACTCCAGCGCTTGCTGGTGCTATCTAGCACCCATGAAAAAAAAAAGACGAACAAAAGAAGCAAGGAGAAAGGAGAAAGAATGAACGACTTGACATTAAAACAAGAAGCATACGAGTGTAGAATAAGAACAAAGAGATGGAGAAGATAACGGTGAAAAGAACCTTGTTGGTGCAGAGATAAAAGCATGGCAACAGAAACTGGGGCGATAGAGTGACGATGGCACGAAACATGTCGCAAAGCATGTCCACTATTTGAAGGCGACCACTTATCTGCTCCACCCTCCCAAAGCAACCCGCCAAATGCACAAATGGAACACTATCAAAATAATGGAAGAAATGAACAAAGAAAAAATGAGAATGCAAAAAAGAGAGGACTTGATGAAGAAACGGAGGGATACTCTTGTCCAGGCGGCCATAAATTGGTGGTGGTGGTGGTGGTCTCATCACCATTGTTGTTGCTGTTTGAGGAAGGCAAAAGTTGGTCGACCTCGGCTTTAACGACCCCGTGTTCGTGTGGGAGTTCGTTCCTCTCTTTCAGCATTTTGTTAGAAGGTTGGGGTGGTTCCACCTCCAACATTTGTTCCTTTCTCTTGCGCGAAGAGGTTTGGACTGTAGTCCGCTCTTCTTCTTCCTCCTCCTCCTCCACGACCACAACAACAGTATCGTCTTCCTTCTTCATGGTGTTCGTCTTAGTGGTACTCGCCGTAAAGAAAGAGCTATTTCAGTTTTTTTTTTGTTGAATGATGGTCATTACGTCCCGCTTTCTGTAGCTTGAAAAGAAGAAGAACCAAAACAAAAAAAATACTCACGCAATGGACCGTTGGCGAGGGTCTATTGGCACAGCTGCCGCTCCTTTCTTCATGCTCTTTTTCTCTCTCCTGATTTGTGTGACATTATTATTCTAGGAAAAATTTTAGAGCTATTTCGATTATTCATGTCGACCTTGATTTTAAGGTGGACCTTTCGTTCCTATTTTAAAAGATTGCCCCTCAGGTGGTCTCAGACCAAAAAAAAAAGGGGGGCGCTTGTGGCCGAAGAGGAAAGAAAAAAGAAGCTTCTGGGGTGGGGTGCTCTCGTCACGCTCTCTCTCGCTTATTTTGATTGAAAACGTAACCAACAAACAGTGGTACGTGTCCCACTTTTCTCGATTATTGTTACTATTATTTTTGTTACCCTTTTTTTTTTTGGAGGGCAATTGACTTAACGACGCACCACCGATTTTTTTACAAAAAAACCTTGATCTTCTCAGCGGACAAATAGTTGATTTTAATAGAATCGCGAAAATGTTGGCCACCACGAAGAAGGGAGTACAACAAAGCGCTGTTGTCGCTGGCGGAGCCACCTGGAAGCAGTTGGCCGGCTTGCGGTGCGTCGTCGGAGTGAACGCCGCGCAGTGGCGGCGGGGCTACGCGGCCAAGGCCAAGGCCGGCGAGAAGCCTCAGGCCACAACCGATGCCGACAATGAGGACGAGAACACCACCACTGCCGCTACCACCTCTGCCAGCGAGGCTTTTGTGGGAGAGGATCTTGGTGGCGGCAAATGGCGGTTCCGATTCAACGTTTGCTTCATTCTCTTTTTTGACTCGCTTCTCTTCTCTTCTCTTGCTGTTTCCTATCTCTTTTTTAACCTTTTCTTTCTCTTTCTTCTTTTGCTGTTTGCTCCTCCTCTATAAATTTCTATATGCCCGACAGAACCACTATAAGGCGCACAAGTTGGAGGCACCAGAGAACTCTTCGGTGACAACCAAAGAAGAGTTGCTTGCCTTCTACAAGGAAATGTTCAGAATTCGAAGGACGGAAGTGGAGGCTGATAAACTCTACAAAGCCAAGCACATCAAAGGCTTCCTCCATCTTTACAGCGGACAGGTTCTCCCTCTCTCTCCCTTCTTTTTGGTCCAAATAACACTAACGGACAAAATACAAACAGGAGGGCATTTGCGTGGGAATGGAAGGTGCTCTCACACATGAAGACGCCATCACAACGGCCTACAGAGACCATGGTTTCTTCATCACGCGAGGCGGTACTCCCGCGGAATGTCTGGCAGAGCTCTGCGGTAAGGTGACCGGCTGCTCGAAGGGTAACGGAGGTTCCATGCACATGTACCGCCGCGAGAGCAACTTCTTTGGTGGCAACGGCATTGTGGGCGCTCAAGTGCCCATTGGTGCCGGTGTGGCTCTCGCTCTGAAGCACCTGAAGAAGAGGAATGTGTCGATCGCTTTGTATGGAGATGGTGCCGCCAATCAGGGCCAGGTCTTTGAGACCTACAACATGGCTGCTTTGTGGAAGCTGCCCGCCATCTTCATTTGCGAGAACAACAAGTATGGCATGGGTACCTCTGTCGAGCGAGCCTCTTTCTCTACCGAATATTACAAGCGTGGTGACTACGTTCCTGGCCTTTGGGTAAAAACTCGTCTCACTCTCTCTCGCGTGTGCATCCATTCATTTACTTTTTTCGAAAAAAAAATAGGTGGACGGAATGGACGTGTTGGCAGTGAAGGAAGCTATGAAGTTTGCCAAGGAATGGGCCCTGGAGAAAGGACCCATCGTGCTGGAAATGGAGACTTACCGCTATTCCGGTCATTCCATGTCCGACCCCGGTACCTCCTACCGCAGCAGAGAGGAGGTGGCCCTAATGAGGAAGACCAGAGACCCAATCGAGAAGACCAAGGCCAGAATCCTCGAAAACAAGATCGCCACGGCGGAGGAGCTCAAGGCCATCGATCAGGAGGTGAAGGAGGAGATCGAGGCTGCCATCAAGTTTGCCTTGGAAAGTCCTTTCCCCCCTCCCGAACAACTTTATGCTGATGTGTACGCTGAGCCTACCCCCATTCGGGCTGTTGAGCTGGTGAACAGCTTTGTTCCTTCTCAATAAGTACTCCTTCTTTTCAACAAGTTTTTTCTTTTGCTGTTTTATTTGTTTCTCTTCCAGTATTTTTGGATAAGAGCGTGGGCTTCGTCGGAAACTTGACTGGAGGAGAAGCGAGAGAAGGAGTAGGAGCCTTTGCCTGCCGCTATCACAAAGCCGTTGCTCTTTTTCTGTTCGATTTTCTTGATTTGTGAGTAGGGCAGCAACAGTTTGGTCTCTCCGCCGAGGAAGCTTGCGTAGAAGCACAAGCATGCTGTTGTTATGTACATATTTCCTTTCGATGAGGAATAACCACACTTGAATTCTTTGGAGGGTAAAAAAAAAGGGTTAGCAAAACACAAAAAATACGAGGAAGGAGGAGAGAAGGGAGACAAGGGAAGAGGACGTACTATCTACAAATTGAATGGATGATTCCAACTCGAATCTTTTGTGCAGCTTTTCGGAGTCCTTTGTGAGTTTGTCTTGCACCTTTTGTTTCTGCGAAGGGGGTAACAAAATTGTGAGCAAACCTTCCGAAAGAGAAGAGAGAGATAGTACCCCTTCCGCTGCTTTTGCTTCCTTGGTCAATTTCTTCTTTTTCTTCTCTTTGGTGCCATTTGCAGACTTATCGCCACTTTTCTTATGCTTTTTCTTGCGCTTATCCTTCGCTGCGGACTCTTTCTCGTCCTTCTCCTTCTTTGACTTGGCTTGTTGCTCCTTGCTCTGGCCTTGCTCACCATCATCATCCGTAGAAGTAAAATCAGATTCTTCTTCAGTGGTTGGCTCCGGCCCATCAGTTGTGGACAGCTGGGATGAGAAAGATGACTGAGAGGAAGAGCTTTCATCACCACTTTTGGCACTGTCCTCTTTCTCTGTTTTTGCTAACGAGAGAGAACTTCGTTTTGTGCCACTACGATCAGGCAGTTCTGCCATCGATGCAGAGGAGGCCAAGGTTCGTCCGGCTCTCAGCTGGGAGGTTCGTTTGTTGGCGGCAGTGAGGCTCTTGTCAGATCCTTTGCTCAACTCGGCGGTTTCTTCTGGGGCGCCTGTCAATGATCGTCCTCTGACATGTCCTCTGTACAATTGCCAAGGCATTAGGCAAGAACATGATGAAATGAAGGAGTTAAGAAGTGTACCGTTTTGCAACAGAGGGAGCTATGATGGCGCTACCACGAAACTTTGGCTTCGCTGCTGCAGAACGAGGGGAGAGAGGAGCGAGGAATCCACCATTCGTTGTTGAAGATAACGACAATGGAGAACTTTCTGATGTTGAGACAGGCAATGGAGGAATGCAGTTGGTACTAGCTGAACGAGGCGCAAGTGCAGCAGAAATTTTAAGGCGAGGGCCACGTTCGCTGCGAGGACTTTCGTCTCCGGTAAGAGTGTTCGTAGAGGAGTCCAAAGAGAGCAGGCTGCCCGCTTTTGCTGCTTGTTGAGTGATGAGCTTGTGAGCGGCGTTGCGGCGACGGAACCCAGAGAAAAAGTGTTTCTGTGTAATTAGAAATATGTGCATTAATACATATTACGCTACAGACCAAGTTTTCCCAAAATACTTTTTTTCTCTGCTAAACTTGGGTGACAAAACAGAAAACTTGATACGGCGGGGAAAAAAAACAACATAAAGAACTAATTTACCTTTCCAGTCTTCATGACGAGCTTGAGGGCATTGTCTATCACCTTTGCGAAGCGTTTCTGGTGAGAGAACAAAATGCGTTAGTTGTGATCACAAAAAGTAAATTAAGACGTTTCTGAAAAAAACTTTCTTATGTACCTTCTTTATCTCACGGATGTCTTCAAGCTGTTGCATAGAAAGATAACAGGTAAACATTAGTGAAACTAAGTCAAATGTAGGAGAAGAATCAAATGAACCTTCAAGACTTTACGGTGGTCTCCAAACAAAGTTGTATCAAAACAAACAAAAGACGTCGTAATATACATCCAGCCACCACTCATCTTCCAATTACAGCAGTAGAACCTTTCATCAAACAAAAATCAGTCACTTAAGATATCATAGCGATTAAACTGACAGATTAAAGAGGGGAGGCAGAGAATCCAGTTGATACGTACTTGTCAAGCACCACTTCTTGAGAGGGAAGAGCAAAATGGTTTCTCACTATTGCATCTTGAGCTCCTCCTTTCTTCTGCTGTACAAAGCGAAGGGCTTCCTTGTCGTTCTTTCTCTGTGCCAGGATGCTCAACACTCCAAGCTCCAGTTGAGTGGCTGCAGAAGGCGAGTTCTTGTCCTCCCCTGTGGCCTCATCATCACCTCCACTATTTTTGTAATTGCGTTTATAAGGAGTGTCGAATAGAAAAGAACGAGAGAGAGAGAGAGAGATTACGAACTTGGCTTGTCGCGTCCGTCGTTTTTCCAACTTGTTATACAACTTGATTAAGTTGGTGGTGCTCTCTTTAACCAGTTCCATGCTACGCAACAAATTCTTTTTCTTGCTTTCTATCTCATGCATGGGAAGGCCTTTCCCCTCCGAATAGAAGAAAGTGGAAAGAGCATCCAGCATGGAGGGCAGTAGTTCCACAACGAACGAGCTGGTTCCTCCGTTAGAACCGAAGAATTCAGAGGATTTGCCGTCTTTTTCTGTCAACACCTCATCCACGGGTGGCAACAACATTGCTTCCAAGTCCACCAGCAACAAGACCCAAACTCCCAACATCAAGCGATCGAAAACTGGTCCATAGAGGTGATTGGCGAGCATGATAAGCTGAGTGTTGAGGTAGGCCACCAATGGCTCGAGCCGCTTTTCCAAATCGCTCATTGAACGGCTGGACTCGTCCTCCGATGAACGCATACGCGGAGTTGTCGGTTGAACGGCCAGTCTTAGCGCAAATTGGATGTAGTTGTTCATCTACGTTAACGAAATAGAGAGAAACGGGAAAAATTAGGGAAAAGAGACACGGAGAGAGAAGGAAGGGAAGGAAGGAGATTTTGAAAGAAAGAGAAGAAAGAGACCTTAGTTATAAGACCATCCACAATATCTTGCTCTGATTTAATAATCCATTCCATGGTTGGTTGAAGCAATTCAGAAAAGCAAGAAACGTTTTCTCCAGCTTCTCCTTCTTCTTCTTGTTGCTGATCTTGTGCCTTAGTGTCAGCCTTTTCGGCCAACTCACGCAAAGCATGGAACGTATTATGAATGTTGTTTATCCGGACACACAACTGAACACGTAAAATAAGTTAGCAAAGCAAAACACGGGCTGGAATATAAAACGAGACCGCAAACGAAAAGACACAAACACGAAAGTAAAGATTACCTGCGGCTTTACAATCAGAGTGTTTCCTTTACGGCTCGATTCCAACTTCTTCTTTTGTTTCTTGGAGAGCTCAACGTAAACAGAGAAGTCAAACGAGTCATCGAAAGCTTGAGCGTCCGAGTTGATGTCCTCGAAGCAAACCATCTTTACTCGAGAGACATAGTCCCGTACCACTGCAGCTATAGAGCTTGCAAAGGAAAGGGTGTGCTGTGAGGTTCTCAGTTCGCGTATCCGATGGTAAAAGTTGGTTACTTCCTCTAATGCAATAAACACGTCTACTACTGATGAAGAATGCAACACCAAGTCGGATTCACTTTCATCCAACGGTTCCCACTATTTGTTATCGTTATATTAGCTTGCAATGCTCTTATTTCGTTGGTTCTTGCCGATAGCCAAAAAAAAAGAAAAAAAAAAGAAAGACGAAAACGAAAGAAGAGAAACAAAGAAAGAGATTACCTTGTCTGTTGCAATCGATTCCTTATTCCATTTCTTTGACTTGTTGATGAAGTTAACCAACCACTGGTCGATAAACTTCCGGAAAATGAGGGTAAGATTCAGAGGCTTCAGTCCTTCTAAGTTGAGCAGTTCATGGAGATCTCGTAGCACAAAATAAAGATAAAACGTGAACGAAGAGACCTTGTCGTGTGCTTGATAATAGTTATTTACATCTGACGATATTAATCTATAATATTCGTCGCTCAAAAACTTGACCAACGACAGCTCTCTATAAAAGAAGAGGAAAACGACATAGAATTAATTAATTTCCTACAACACAAAACAACAAAACTCATAGAAATAAACTTTAAAAACAACATCAACACGTACTTTGGAAACTCGTCTGCAAAATACACAGCGTCTGTTTCAATAGCAGCAGGCACAAATCCAGATGCAACGCAGAGTTGACGCTCCAAAGGAGAGCCACGAGCTTGATATTTGAACCGACGATAAGTCCTTCTTATGGCTGTTTGCACACAATCCTCCAAAACAGGGTTTATGTCTACTTGCTCCTCGCTTAGAAGCGCCAAAAGGCTGATGACGGTGCCGAGAGCGCCTTTGCTCGTTTTAGGAGGCACAAAGACCCTATTGTAGTCGTTAAGCAGGGCAAGCAAACGTCGTTTCAGATCGTTCTTTGCATTATCTTCTAGCTTTAGCTGTTTTTGTTTTGTAATAACGTTATTAAAGTGAGTGTAAACAAAAGACAGAAAAGGAAGGCGTACTTCGGAGGCAGACACACCGGATACTTCTGTTGCGTGAAATATCTTAAGTTCCAGCAGTATCTCTTGCAAATAATCCAAACGAGGAGTTGTAAGCTTGAACGGAGAAATCAGAAATTCCAAAGTGCTATTTTAAGCGAGGAAAACAAAGTGAATCAGGGCTCGACAACAGAGAGCGGACATAAAAAACGCACATGATCTTGTCAAAGTAATCGCCAATGCCATAGCGTTCCCTATACTCTCGCAATAGCCATTGAATGTGAGCAGAAGGTTTCTCTTTCTGAAGCGCCACCCTTCGTTCCTTTACCTCCGAAGCAAACGTGCTGCTGTCCTGTCCATTGCCATTGCCGTTGCCGTTGCCGTTGCTACTGCCACCGTTGCTACCATCTTCTAAGGTGACCACAAGTGAGCCAAGTGAGCTCAAGGCACTTCTGGTCCTGTCTTCGTGGACCATATAATAATAGAGCGCCTCATAGAGTTTATGATGGTCGATGCCGCTGCCGCCATAGCTTCCGCTATAGCCAATGCCATCTCTTGTATCGCCTTTGCTATCTTGTTGTAAAGGTTCAGGCCCCACGCGAGAGTGTAATTGCAAAGAGAGGTTGATGGAGCCAGTAACGTTGTCTTTACGGTTTTCGCGAGGTTCAAGTGTGAACCATTGTTTGAGGCCGTCTTGTTTGTGACCTTTTAGGGTTTCGGAGAGAGGAAGATGCGCAACACCAAGACAGTCGTTGCCAAACATTTTTTTCTCATATACTTGTATGCTTAATGTCTCTTCCAGGTCTTGGTTGCTGCTGAGTGGACTGCATTGATTGGCGTTCAAAACAGGAAGGTGAGACAAGGAGGAAGTAGTAAGAAAGAGGGAATACAGAGACGAATCTTACAATGTGAACTGTTGTCGCCAGTGTGGAAACTTAGTTTTTGGAATGACTTTTGTCTGAAAACTCGTTTTGCCAAGCGTCAGCACGCAATAAGGGTCACATGGTTGTGTTGTTTCTGTGCAAGGTATAAGTGAAACAGTAAGAGAATAGAGAGAAATAAGGCACTAACCTTTCTTTAGCACCAAATCCTTTGCGCCCAGCACCTCAACATTCAGATAACCACTAAATGGAGGCACTGTTTGCAATCGAGCAATCAACCTATCCAACCGTTTCTCTTCTCTCTGCTTCCACTCTTCAAAATCGTCCTTGGTCTGGTTATTTTCATTGTAGTTTGAGACAATCAACGTAAGCAAATCAACAACTACAGCAAGGAGAGAGAGAGAGAGAGAGAGAAATCACCTGGAAACTGTTCTTGTGATAAAAAGGATGGTTGCCTAAACTTTGCTTCCGTTGAAGCAGTTCACTAAGAATAAGCTTTCCAGTGCGTTTAGCTCTGCTTTGTTCTCCCTTGAGATTGGCTTGTTCTACGTCTAAAGAGGTTTTTAGGAGGGAGAAGCTGTCTTTCATGAACATGTTTACGTAGTCCGCATCATAGTGAATGGGACAATATATACATTTTGCAGTGTACTCGAACACCTTTTTTAGCTATATAAAAACGTTAAGTAATGTGAGAAACGCCAAACAAATGGTAACGTGCAGAAGAGAAAAGAGAAGGAAAGGAACGAAAACGAGAACGAAAGAACGAAAGAAAGAAGACAAACCACGTCTTCCGATGCTCCAGGATAATAGTTTTTGCTTTGAGCAGCAACAACTCCCATATCATCCTCCTCAAACTCTTCCATCTCTTCGTCCACGTCTTCTTCCTCACTACCTAGCGCTCTGCTCTCTGTCTCCTCCGTGTCCGTAGGCGAAAACTCAGCGGCGCTGGTGAACTCGTTCTCTGTGCTCAAAGGACTGCTTGATGCTCCACCTCCGCTCGTCGTTGCTCCATCGCTCTCTGTGCCTGTCGTCGTTCCACCATCAGAGCCCTTTCCTTTGGAGCGAAGAAGAGCTATGCCGCCGCCACGTTCCTTCTTTTGCTTCTTTCGAGTGGCTGCCACGTCCTTCTTTTGTTTCTTCTTCTCCAACTTTTTAAGTCTCGCTAGCTCTTTCTTTTGCTTGCGTAGGCTCCGTTTGTTGCCTTTCTCTCCGCCGACAGCTTCCAAGAATTGCGAGGAGTTCTCAAAGGCTTTGTGTGACCTGTAGCATCATCAAATAAGCGATGAGAGAAGCCCACCCCACCACCACAACAAAAGAAACGCTGTTTAGTCATCACAACACAAAGAAAAGAAAGAGCAGAGCAGAGCAGACTTTTTCTTGGACAATTTGCCGACGGGCGTATGTCTTTTGAGTTGACCTGCCAGATTAAACATCTTCAGCGTTGGGCTTTCAAAGTTGTTAACACTGCTGTTCATATCGTTTTGTTTTGTGGTTAGCCTCAGAACCGTTTTAAAAAAAAACACGAAAAAGAGCGACGCACCTTCAAAAATAAATAAATAAATAAAATAAAATGGCGATGATTGTGTCACAAGCTCCGTTCGCTTTTTTTTTTTCGCTCTTGTGCAACCTTCTCGCTCGCTCTCTTTTTTATTCTCCCAAGGAGAAAGAAGGTCCCAAACACACAGAGGGAGAGCACAGCGGCCCTTTCTTGTTTTTGTTTCTGTTTTCAAAAACCCAAACAAACTATTGAGCAATATATTGAGAGCGACAGCAGAGCAATCCAAAAATAGATAAACAAAACATACGATGTGTAAAAACCAAAACCACCGTGGCTCAATGTCACTGTTTTTTAGAGGGAGGGGGAGGGGAGGTGTTCACTTCCGTTCTGTTCTTTGTCTGTTGGTTTTTCCTCCTTCTTTCATTTGTCTCTGCTCCGTATCGATTTTTCAAGATATTTATTGAACATGTTGCCAGATTGGGGCGAAACGTTGTCGACAAAAAGGATTGGCTTACCAAAAACAAGCAGCAACGCCAAAGAATCAGCGAAATCCCCACGGAGGCGAGTGAGGGCCTGCTGAAATAAGGCAAGTGGGTCCTTTTGTCAAACATGCTTGCGGTAACCTTTCCCAGGCAAACGGGAGTTCTGCTACCATTAGGGTAGTCGGTGTTGTTGCTCGGTGGATTTCGTGCGGTCGGGTTTTTCCTTTCCGTGTTTTCATACAAACGGGATCACGTGGAGCGAGCCCAATGGCGGTGGAGCTGCAGGGGCATGCAAGGAGGTGGAAAGGGCGCAAAGTTACAGAAAATCGGTTGATGATACAGAGTGAGTCCGTGGCAAAGCCACATGATATTCTGTCGCTGTCTTGTGGTTTTTTAGATAGTCGTCGTCGTCTTCTTCTTCTTTGTTCTTTCGAAAAGAGCAAGAACAAGCATCACACCCACTACTGCAACCAATATACTCAACACAACAAGCATAAAGAAACAAACAAACTAACAAACAAAAATGGAGAGGGGAGAGAAAGTGATGACGAACAGCGTGGGCATACCCTGCCCAGACATGACCCACAGCCTCAACGTCAACGGCATGCCCTTGGCCTCCGACGTCTTCCTCATGGAAAAACAGCAAACCTTCAACCGCTCCAAGATCTGCGAGCGCATGGTGCATCCCTGCGGGGCCGGCGCCTACGGCTACTTCGAGGTCACCAAGGACGTCTCCCACCTCACCAAAGCCAAGTTCCTCAGCGAGGTTGGCAAGCGTACCCCCATTTTCATCCGCTTCTCCACCGTCACCTACGGCAGGGAGTTCCCGGACAGCGCCAGGAATCCTCGCGGCTTTGCCGTCAAGTTCTACACGGAGGAGGGTAACTACGATTTGGTGGGGCTGAACTTTCCCATCTTCTTCGTGAGGGATCCTGCCCTGGGGCCTGATGTCATCCGCAGCCAGCAACGCAACCCCAAGAACTTCTTGCTGAACTTTGACGCGCTGTTTGACTTTATGTCCTTGGTGCCAGAGTCGCTGCACTGCGGCACCATGTTCTTCAGCGATCGGGGCACGCCCTATGGCTTCCGTTTCATGCACGGCTATGGCTGTCACACCTTCAAGTGGGTCAACGATGAGGGCAGGGAGGTCTACGTCAAGTACCACTTCGTCAGCGATCAGGGCATCAAGAACTTCAGCTGGGATGAGGCCGTGAGGATGTGTGGTGAGGACCCCGACTTTTCCAAAAGGGATCTCTATGAGCACATCGAGAATGGTGGGAAGGCCACCTGGACGGCCTACGTGCAAGTCATGCCCGCCGAGGAGGCCGAGTCCTACAAATACGATCCCTTCGACGTCACCAAGGTCTGGTCTCACAAGGACTATCCTCTGAAGGAGTTTGGCAGGCTGGTCGTGGATCGCAATCCGGACAACTACCACGCCGAGGTGGAGCAGGCGGCCTTCTCTCCAGGGTCGTTGGTGCCAGGCATTGAGCCCTCTCCCGACACTCTTCTCCAGTTCCGCATGTTCTTCTATCGTGACACGCAATACTATCGTCTCGGTGTGAACCTCCACCAGATTCCCGTCAACTGCCCGTTGAGAGTCTTTGCTGCGCAGAGCAAAGGAATGGGCCAGGGGGTCTGTCCTTTCGCTCGCGATGGCACGCTCCGCTCCGACGAGAACGGCGGCGACGAACCAGCTATCTATCCTAACAGCAAACCCGATGCTCCCAAGCCCCAACCCAAGAAGTACGATTGGAAGCCAATGAAGGCCACCGGCATGATCAGCAGAAAGAGCCGGTACGAGAAGCACGAGCGCAACCCCGACGAGGATCTGGAGCCTGCCAGAGAGCTGTTCCTGAGGGTCATGTCCGACACGGATAGGGAGCATACGTGCTACAACATCGCCGTGACGCTCAAGTGGGCCAAGCCAGATATCCAGAAGCGCATGCTGTTGATGTTGTACAAGATCCATCCCAGCTATGCCATGGGTGTCATCAAGAACATGAAGAAGGGCTGGTCCTTCGAAGAGATCGAACGGGAGGCCAAGAACATGCCTACACCTGCCCTTGTAGATACTTCGGATGCCTACAAGTTGAAGAAGAGTTTTTAAAACAAAGAGTGCGTTTAGTGACGACGTTCAACGAAAGGATGAAGTTGGGTTCAGTAAAAGGGAGGAAATAGTTAATAGATAGTTCTTCTTTTTTAACTTCCCGTGGCTGGCTGTACATTGCTTGTTTAGTTTCTCAATCTCATTTAGTTGGTTGAGCTGAGTTTGTCCTTCGCGTGCCATCGCAATCTTTCTAAGAAGACCACGCGTGGTCTCTCGGCTAAACGTTCGTTTAGCACTTCGAGCGCTCCTTTGTAGTCCTTGGCTTCAACGGCACAACGCAAAAAAAAGTCATGAAATACTTCTCTCTGTTCGTTGGAACCACCGATCACGCTCAACTTGGGCATCGCTGGTTCCATCGTTTGGTAGCACTTTTGGGCATCATTTTGGGTGAAGTAATCTGCACTCAACAACAACCAACAGGTTTTGTTGTGAGTGCGAGAGAGAGAGAGAGAGAGAGAGAGAGAGAGAGAGCACGGGAGATACCTGTAATGGCTTGCGCGATGGGTACCCACACCTCTTCAAGTGCGACTTTTCTTGAAGATGGCGAATCGGCAGCAGCGTCTTTGATTTTATTAAGCTTTTCTTTCATCTGTTTTCTTGTGTTAAAACTGTAGGATGAAGGAGAGAGAGCGCGCATACTTTTGATAAACGAGCGGTTCTTCCAAGAGCATACAGCGCCAACAAATCATAAAATGGGTCTGAATAGGACTGCATCTTCTGCATGAAATAATGGACTAGTTCCTCCCATCGCTCATCAAATGAAGCGTTGGGTTTGTTGTTCTGGCTTCGTATCTCCCATTTCCAGAGGAAACCGGCAGCTCCAAGTTGGTCTTGAGAATTGGATTTATCTTGCTTCGGAAAGCAAATTCCTTTGTGTTCTGCAGAAACAAAGAGAAGAAGCGAGAGAAGAAAGAACAAGCAAAACAGAAAAAACGTAAGCTAAAGATAGACTAGAATATCAACAGCCTTAATGTACCTGATTTCGTAGGTACTTGTTTAGAGGGCGGAAACTGCCACACGTAGCAGTCGTATATGCGGTTTACGGAGGCGAAGTCTTCCTTATCGATGTAAAACAGGCCCACATGGAACCAGTTATGGGTGTACATAAAGGACATGCAGTTTTTCCAATAATCACTAAAGTTCTCCATCCTGAGAGAGGTTAGCACCCAAAAAAAATCAGAAAGGCATAAAGGTGGTATTTACCATTCAATGCCTTCATCCAATCTACCTTGGGCGTATAAAACGTGGGCAACAGCATGATGGGACCAAGCGTCCTTTCGATTGATGGTAGTTCCCAAACGTCCTGCTGCTTCTGCCTTTTTAGCGTCATCAGCAGTGATGTGAAGAACGAGAACGAGAACGAGAACGAGAACGAGAACGAGAACGAGAACGAGAACGAGAACGAGAACGAGACTTACCTCTTCCAGTTTTCCGTTCTGCTCCAAAGCAAAGCCCAACATACCCCAGAAGTAATCACGCTCTTTACAGACGCCTTTCACCCGATCAGCCAGCTGCAACATCTTGTCAGCGTCCCCCAAACAAAACGCCAGCAACTGACCTCTCTTCAGCGCAAACAAATCAGCTGGATACTGCTCCACAATCTTTTTGAGATGAAAGGGAAAAAAGGAGTCAAATAATCTGTCACTGGATGTGGAACAAGCAGCGTACACACCTCACTGAAATGGGTCAAAGCAGCAGCCATGTCTCCTTGAAGCAGCCAACAGTCATAGGCCTGAACGTAGAGCTTCTCTCTGGGAGTGAGCTCAGCCGAGGAGGAGGAAGCTGCGTCCGCTACGCTTCTCTTTGCTTGCTCTACATGCTCAAGTGCCTCTGGCAGCCTCTCGATGGCAACTTTGTAGTCAGCCATGAAAACCATGGCCAACACACAGTGCTCGTCTGCCTTCACAGCTCCTAAACGCTCGAACGCCGAGTCAGCAGCATGAAAAAAAAAAATAAGATAAAGGGAGGGGGTTGGGTTGGTGTGGTCCGACCTTCAATGACGTTCCATGAGTTACCATAGCTCAGCACTTGCACGACGTACTCGTCGACCGCTCGCACAGCCTCTTCAGACTCAGTGGTGACTTGCAAGCCCTGCCTGTCCTTCATCCCTGCTCCCCCTTTGCCTTTTGTCTCTTTGTGTTTTTTGGCTGGCAACTTCGGTTCATTTTTTGTCGACTGTGGACTTTCCCTCTCTCCCGACTGTGGTTTCGCTCTCTCTCTCTCTCTCTCTCCTCTCTCTCTCTCTTCTCTCTCTCTTCTCTCTCTCTTCTCTCTCTCTTCTCTCTCTCTCTCTCTCTTCTCTCTCTCTCTGTTGCTCTTGCTTTCTCTCTCTCTCTCTTGAGAGGACACCCGTTTTTTCATTATTATTTTTATAGAAGGTGAGTATAACATGCTCATGGAATGAACTGAACGGCAAGGAGGCCAAGGCCAAACAGGATAATGCTGCTGTGGATGATCAGCTGCACGACAGATAGCTTGCCTTCTTCCCGCAGAATAAGAATATGAACGAGGTTGGGCAGACCAAACACATACAAAAAGCCACATATAGCCCCCACGAATCTGTTAATCCGGTATTTTGATGAGAGGACTAATCAACAACAAACAACAAACAACAAACAAAGAGAGGGAAGAGAGAGGAGCGAGAAAGAGCAAGAGAGAAGCGAGAGAGTGAGAGAGAGAGAGAGAGAGGTACCGCAACACGGTGCCGATGTGAGGGTAAAAAATGGCAAACCAAGTGCCGATGCTTACTAGCACAAAGTTCAGTCCCAGCACGTGCCAAATAGAAGGCCACTGCGACTTCAACACCGTGCCAAAAAACTGAATGCGAACGATGCAGAGAATGAGAGGATAGACGGTGGCGAGCTGCACAAGCAGTGCAAAGCGTGCAATCATGGCAGGGATGTTGGACTGAGAGTAGATGTCAAAGTTGAGAAAGTTTTGAGGAATGCTGCGTCGATGGTAGGTATAGAAGGCCAGACCGCCGATGAGGCCGTAGGAGAAGCCCACCAAGGCGAAGGCGGCTGCCAGGTCCCGCACGTTGTTTTTTGGATTGTTTTTCTTGAGGATTGGAAGAATGCAGTTATGGATAAAGTAGGAGACCATCAGTAATCCCATAAAATAGAAGAATCTGGAGTAGATGTAAGTGAGCGATGGCGCATTATTGTTCTCACATGTCTCTAGTATTCCTTCTTCTACTCTTCGTTTCGCTCTTCTTTCACATTGCAGAAAAGGGGATTAATGGACGTACTTTGTTTCTACGAGAGGAGGAGCATCGTGAATGTCGATTCCGTCATACACGAAACAGGATACCACAACAAAGGTGATGATGTATAACACACAGAGTATGCCCACGCTGTTTAACCGCACCAAAAGCGAGAAGCTCTTTAGACTTCCCAAACAGAACATCGGCACAGCAATAAACAATGGAGCGATATAATGAGACCATGCCTTTGTTTCTCCAATCTTATCCGCCTTTGTCGCGAAATACCGAATGCTGTTTACGTTTTCATATCTATGAAATCACAATAGATTTGTTAGCAGAAACAAAAACGAACAGACAGACTAACAAGAAGGAAAGAAAAGAGAGGAAGAGAAAACAACATACAATGAATCAGACATAAGAATGTCAAATGCTATAAGAGCCCCAACTAAGACCAGAACCGAGGAAGTAAAGCCAACAACAGTTCCTGCTCGCCCAAGATACTTTTTGGCAAGGTCTATAAAGTCGTCATAGCCCTGCCCGTTCTTCACAATGAGATAACAGCTGTAGAAGCAGAGGAAGCCAATGCCAAAGATGGTGAGCAGCCCCAACAAGAAGCCACTCTCGCTGAAGCCCCACGGTAGGGCTAGTAGTGAAGAGCCCATCATTGTGTTCCAAATGCTAAAGATCGTTGTTAGGCTGCTTTGATATTTACCCTTTCTTTAAACAGAGAAAGTGAGAAAGAGAAACACAGCAAAAGAGAAAGTGAAAGAGAACGCTATGAAAGAGGACGAAGAGTGAAGAGGGAGAACGAGAAAGAGAAATGAGAGAAAAGCATTACTCGGCCGGTCCGGAGAGAGAAGAGACGAAGAGTTCAGAAGGGATAATGTGAGGTGGCAGTTCATAGGAGAAGCCAAAGCTCGGCTCTCCTAATTCACCGCTATTAGACTTGGAGTGCTTCATGAGGCTGTCATAGTAACGGAGTTTATGGTCCAGCTCAGAGCCTCTCGGCGGGGTGAAGGGCTTTCTGAGGGGTGTGCTGAGGTTCGCCATGTTGACGCTCCCACTGAGCGTCAATCTTGGCTTATTGTTCCCCCCGAGGGGTTCCTGCTCGAACTCTTCTTCTCCATAAGAAAAGTCGCGCTGGGAAGTTGTCATAGAGGGTGGGGGCGCTTCAAAGTCCTCAGCCTCAAAGGAACCCCCAGGCGGAGAGCCCAAGAGAGGGGCCGTGTCTTCAGAGGAAAAACTCATGCGTGAGACCCTGAGGTAGCTGGCCACACTTGTTTCTCCTTCCCTCTCCCTTGCGGTAGTAGTTGAGCTGCTACTCGATCTTTCTTCGTTCTGGACTACCTTAAAATTTTCCTTTTGAAAGAATATGTCGACAATTAAGGAGGAGTGTGAAATTCGCTCATTCATGCATATCTCTTTGTTGGCTTTTTTTTTGCCTGCGCTCCTCTTTTTGGGCCTGCTTGTCTCGTTTGGCTTGGGCTTTTGCGTGCACATCGCTGCATGCTGGGTCCTGCAGGTGCTGCATCCAATCATCTGACATGGGTTGTAGGCTCTCCTGCCTATAACCGATTGCAATCTCCCAGCCCGCTAGATTCGATCGTTCATAGGGAAACACCCTAGCTTTCAGGTTGCGATCAGCCATTACGAAGTCGAGGTATCGCTGATGGTGGCTCCGAGTGGTCAGAAAGAGCTTGTTAAACCCATAGTAGAACGGCACCAAATCTATTCCGTGCAGCTCGGCAAAGTGCAGGAAGAGGTGTCCCCCTTCGTTCACCCCTAGCCATTCAAGGTTGTTCCAATCATCCAGTGCGACAATGCCGCCTTGTACCAGTGAACATGCAGCCACGTGAAGGTCGCTGAAAGTGAAGTTGACGGTGTGGGCACCATCCACCGAGAACAGGCGGAAGCGAGGTAAGTGTTGCTGCTGGAAGTACTGCGGCGTCAAGCTCAGGCTTGATGATGCATAAATGTGAACTGACTCAGGGTCAATGCCGTGTATTCTCAGGTTTTTGTTGAACTTTGCCTTGTCTCCTAGCCCCGAGCCATCAGGGTTTAGATTCTGTTGCTCAAAGACGTCACACGCAAACAGGGGTTCTCCCTCCAGCGCAGTGTGAGCGAGTGCTATGAAGAACAGGCCATGATGCACCCCTATCTCTCCTATGCTGCCAAAGATTCCAAGCTGGTGTTGCAAGCAAGAAACCTTGGCAATGAAATAGGCGTTCTCCGGGTTCATCCAACCTTCCATTCCAAGCGTTCCGCTGCAAACACCCATTCCGTAGTTTTTTCGATCTTCTAATCCAGCGTTCATGGGGCTTGTCCGGCTCATGGCTAGTGTGGTAAGGTCAACTCCAGCTGGGCATCCTCCCTTGCGTACGGCCGGAGGCAGCGAACCATAGTCCATCTGCAGCTGTGTCACTAGGTTCACCGCGAGTTCGCTTTCAAGGTTGCTGCGTGTGTTGTCATTGGTCCGCTGCATTGAGTTGGAGTTTATAGCTTGCATGCTGCAGTTCGAGTTTGAAGAGTAAATAGAATGCAATATTTCCACAACCATCACCACCACAATAGCCATCAACAAACTTCTCCCTGCGCTGAAAGCGCACCGTCGTTCTATGCCTGCCATTCTCCTCATTCTGGCTCCGCTTCTGGGGCTTACTTTACTTCTTCATGAGGCTGCGGACACGGTTTCCTTTTTTGTGCCATAAAAGAAGACCCTTCCCTTCCCTTCCCTTCCCTTCCCTTCCCTTCCCTTCCCTTCCTCCTTCCTTCCCTTCCTTCCCTTCCCTTCCCTTTCGCCCCCAAAAAGAATAAACAAGCAATCACTTATTCTTATTTACATTTTGTTGAACAGAAACATGTTTTCTTGTGGTTTCATTGATGTGTGATGCGATCGGGGCTACTCAAAAAGAATATCCAAGTGTTCGGGCCAAGTCAGAGCCACATACAACGCCCCTTCTTCATCTAGCACACCACCACCAGCACCGCCAACAGAGGGTGGGCTGGTGCTGGCGGAAGCGGAAGAGGAGGAAGGAGACGCGTCGTTGGGATCGGTGTGCCTTGATGTGGTGGTGGCGGCAGGAGGAGCGGGAAACTCCAGTTGCGCACGGTCCATGAAACGAGGCCAGCCACGGCCTCTACAGAGGGGATCAAGCATTTCAGCATCGTTAAGGAACCGGCGAGTTACCTCTGGGCACCATCTCTGATAGTTCAGCACGCTGAGCTGAACACCACGCAGCGGGATCTTCCACCGCCTTGGTTGGGAAGAAGACGAAGCAGGGTGCTCTCGATCTTTCTTGCCGAGCTGATGAGAGGAATAGCGCTCGTCTCCTGTTGACGTTACAGTCCGTCGATCCTCAAAGGAAGTACGAAGATAGAGCGCAAGGTAATCCTTTTCGTCCGCAGCAGCAGCAATGTGGAAGCCCAACGCGTTTCTTCGGTAGCTGCATAGCCTCGTAGCGCCAGTTTGCAGTTGAGTTAAAAAGTCGGGGAAGCGGAAGGTCATAGTCTTGTAGCCTTTCTTGTGGATGGCGGGAAGCATGTTCTCCCTGGCGGCACACTTGGGCAGGAGGTGGCTGCGGTAGGCGTCCTTCAGGACATGGTCATCTACAAGATGTAATTTCTCCACCTGTTCGAACAGCACTTGGGGATGGATCAAATGGAATTCCACGTAGCGAAGAACTTCCTGTAATTGTTGGGTCCCTACAACCTCCGCTGTGGTCGTGGTCGTGGTTGTTGGTGTAGCTTGTATGATGAAGTGAGTGTCCCTGCCTGTACTAGTAGGCGAGTCAGCCGTTCCAGCATCAGTCCTGAAAGGTTCCTTACGTGCCGCCTCTTCGAGATGCAGTGGTTCTTGCAGTTGTTGACCATGTTGGTCTGGGGCTGGACCAGTAAAGTGATGGGTAGGATAGATATCATCATCATCGCTGCCCTCCTCACCGCCAGAGCTAGCGTCCTCGTTCAGATGGAAGCTGTGTGCTTGGGCAGCGGTGTACCATCGGACAACAGCCAGGAACAAGTCTGCTTCATCAAGCAGCAGCGTTTGTCGTTTTACCAGGCGGACCACAAGAGAAGTGGGCAAAGGATCTTCCTCCCATTGCTTGCAGAACAGCAGGCCCCTCGCGTGATTGTCGATGAACTTGCAGCATTCATCCACTACTTCATCCAACCCTCGCTCGTGAGCAAACTGCAAGGTATGGAGGACGTTGTCCTCCGCCAGCATCTGGTACAGTTCACGCAAACATAGCTTCTTCATGTCTTCTAACAAGTACTGATCCGCCGCTCGGAAGACTTCCACCGTGTGAACGATATTTTCCAACTCAAATTCTCCTGTTTAAGCCAATATAATGGTGAGAGAGAGAGAGAGAGAAGGGAGAGAGAGAGAGTACCGGTATGAAGGAAGCGAAGTATTTCCAGGAAGACTGGAGGTTCTATGTTTGGTACGATGATGGGCTGGTCTTTTCTGCCCTCACGGAAAGGGTCCATAAACATGTTTTGCAGCACTTCGGAGCGCACTCGTAGCAAGCTAGCCACAGCATAAAGCCTCTTGCGCCGTTTGCCCACAAGGAAAACCACATCGCTCAGCTCTTTGTTGTTCACCAGTTTACCAAGATCTTTCGTCAGTTGAGGAAGGTTATCTAACAGAAGCGAGAACTTCCAAAGTTAGCATCTTTCTCGACCCCAAACAACCGTGGAGCCCAAAAAGCAAACAAACAACTTACCTACAGCCGCAACGCGCCTTTTCATCTTTCAATCTTTCGTGCGTAGAGAAGCAGCCTTCCCAGCAACCAAGAAGAGAACCACCAAATGATCAAAGCCCCACTTCTTGGTAGGAAGAAGTAGTGGGAGGTAGCCACCAACAACAACAACAAAAAAAAAAAACACAACACAAATGCGAGGGAGTTCACTACATTTTTCTCCTCACTTGTCTCCTCTGTTTTCGCCAAAAGTGGGCCAGATTTTCCAAAGCGAACACTGTTGGGCGGCCACATACACTCCCAACCTGCGCGGCCGCGGATCGTTGCTTGTCTTCATTGCCATGACGACCCGAAAACGTTGCTGATAAAGTCAAATAATTAAATAGTCAGCGTCAAGTTGATGTTTTCTGTTGGACTTTCTCTTGGTGCTTTCCCTGACCAGTTCCCCTCAAGCACGTGTCTTGTATGCACCCACCATGGCCCATTCCTACAATGACCTCTTGGAACGTGCCAACCCTTCCATTGGGTGGCCAGGGAGCCTCTTGCCCCAAATGAAGAAATGTTTGAAGAGCCTGGTGAAGTGCCAACACTTTGAAGGATGTGGTACTGGTTTTTTCTTCTAGTGATAAATAGAGCATCCCAGGCTTTCATTTACCTGCCCACAAGAACCTTGTTTTATGGTCTCGTTACAAATAACTGAAAATGGTACTTGGTGATAGTGCAAAAGAACAATCACATCAACCCTTGACTACTATTTAATGATGAAAATAGAAATAAAGATGACAAAGATGATGACAAAGAAAAAAGGAGGACAAAAACAAAAGAATACACAAAAACAAGAAGAAGATACAAAGAAAACAAATGCAAAGCGTTTGATCAAGAAAGCAACAAGAAAGATGAAGGCAAAGAGAATGAAAGAAAAAGAAAAGGAAAAGAAGAAAACAAAGTCTTCAATGCCAAGTGCACTTTATTTCCTTATGGTGTGGTAGGTTATTTTTCTTTTATCTTTTTGTTTGCTCATTTGCTTTGTTTTGACTCTTTTTATTTCCAAGGATCAAACACCTTGAAACACATGAAACAATCATTTGTGTTCTCTTCTTTATTGAGCACAAAGGGAAAAGGTTTGACAGCAGGCACTCTTTTTTTGCTGGCCAGCAATGTGAGCAAGGCCTTGCACAGGAGATTTCTTCACAAAGCAGCAGCAAAAATCAAAGAACAGAATCACCCTCCAGTGAGCAAGGCCTTGCAGCAGCTGCATTTCTGCAATCTCATGATGAAAGACCTTCATGAAGCCAATATCATCTTTCTTTCCTCTTTTTCTTTCTCTTCCTCCTTTTCCTTCTCCTTTCCTATTGACAGTATCAAGGAGTTTAGGCTGATTGACTTGGGCCTTGCTGCAGCTCCTTCTCAAGGAGAAGTAGGGAAAGGATGGGACAAGGAATTTGGCTTTAAAGAAATGCTCAGTGTGAAAACTCTCCTTAACAACACATTTGATGAGCAGAGTGATTATGTGAGCATGCTGTATGTGCCCTGGATGGCACAGCTGGATTCAAAGCAGGAGGTTCACCCCAAGCAGGTTTGTGGCATGCATGGATTGAGGAAGCACAAGAAGCCTGAAGTTTGGTTTCCTTCTTTTTTCAGAAAATGAGAGCTGGGTGGTGGTTTTGCAGATTGCAAACATTGCCTATGGAAACTGATTCAGCAAGCACGCCAATGTCTTCAGTTTGGTTTTTTAAACAATATGCGGCTGTAAATAAAAGCATCTTTTGTTGTTGATGAGGTGATCAGAGTACAATTCAGTGATGGTAACAAACGATGTCTGATGCAATGGGCCGCGTGCTATGATGTGCTTCCCACGTCATATATTTGGTGCCACCAAAGAGAGAGAGAGAGAGAGAGAGAGAGAGAAAGGGAACCTTTGTGGTGGGCAGATCCTCCACTATGCCACAAAGAACGACGAACACTCGGCTAACATCCGGTTGTCCCCATTTTCTAGGTATCGCAAGAACTGCCCTGGCTCTTTGAGCGCGCCATCTCTGAGCAGTCGCAGGTGAGTGTAGGCTTGTGCATTGAACGTGGTAACAATTTTGACGTCATGACGTTGCCGATCTCCCGAGCATTCGAGCCGCAGTCGTACAAAACGACCCAGCATTCGCCTCGCTGCGCCAGTTAGACGAGCAGGTGGGTTTATCCCCCGCCAGAGAACCCCAGGTCCCCGTCTTCATGCTCATGTTCTTGAGAAGCGCCAATAGATTGCAGGGCCGCCTTTCCCAATCTCGCTGTCTGCGTACAGAAAGTTGAAGTTCTCGTACGGCTTCTGGAGATCGGCGCGACGACTGGCCAAGGGCGAAGGTACAGGGGACCGAGCTCCATTTTTTGCTCCTACTGAAAGGCATAGAAGGTGGATGAGTGATTTGTTTTAATAAAAAAGCTAGAGAAAGAGGATGTGCCGCCCGTAGCTGGAACAAGCCCCCTGTAAGCGCCATTCTTTCTTCGTCATGACCACGTGGATGAGGTTCAGTCATGGCTAGAGAAACAGGAAAACTTTGCTCCTGCGTTCACCAACAACCGAGAAGAAGAAGAAGTGGAGTGCGGCGACTATCGTAGGGGCTTCGTGAAAGGTCCTTTAGTGTCGACGGAAACCGCGTTACCAGCAAAAGAGGAAAGCATTTGTAGGAAAAGAGAAGCTCTGGACGGGAAGGGAATGGCTGGCCTTTTGGAGAACGCGCCGAGACCGCTGGACGTTGCCTATCATATCCAATCCACTAAATGGGTCAAACAGTACATGGAGGAGTTGGAAACGGTCTACGAGGCCGCTTCCAACTTGCTGAAAGACGTTCCGTCTTCCGTTCGTGAGAAAGGTTGTTATTCTTGTCATTACTTCTGTCTTCTTGCTCCATAGTTTGTTTACTCACGCCAAAAACAACAGCCCCAGTTGCTGTTAAGTATGCGGAGGAGTCGGTGGAGAACCTCAGGTGGAAGTTGGACAAAATGGTGGCCTTCAAAAGCGAGGCACGCGAAGCCACCACGGAGGCTGTCAAAGAAAAGATCAAGGAAAAGAAGAGCGAAGGCAAGAAGTTCGCGGTGATAAGGGCTGTGGCTGAGCACAAGAAAGAAACGGGGGCGGCGGACGGAGCCGCGGTGAATATGTTGCAAAGGCTGAAGAACCCAGACGCTGCTTGGGAGGACCTTGCCTATTACCAGAACCAAATCTTATTGGCCATGCAGATGTTGCAGGTTGCCATCGTGTTGTACAAATAACGGAAACACACCACAGTTTTTGTTCATTCTTTTCTCTCTTCCTTTCTTTTCACTTTCACTTCACCGAGAGGAGAAAGAATGAAAGAAAAGAGCAACAGAGAAGAGAGATGGTACATTCGTTTAAGTTTTAATAGGTGGGGGGGGAAAAAGAGAAGGGAAAGCACTATCCTTGGCGAGGGGGTACAGGAGGAGGGCTCTCTCCGCCACCAGCAGGAGCAACAGGAGGGGAACGCGGCGGAGGGCGAGAGGGAGGACCCCCAGCACCAGCAGGAGGTGGACCTCCTGCACGTGGAGAACCAGAGACTTCAACACGGGGCGGACGATGAGGAACGGATAGGTCGCCTGCGGGCGATGAGTTGCGAAGAGGGGGAGGCGGCCCTTCCGGCGGACCTCCTGCTCGGGGAGAAGGGCCGGAACCACCGACCATTCGCTTTGGCGTGGGAGGAGAGGATGGGCCGTCTCTTGTGGCAGATGGAAGCCGGAAGGGAAGAGGTGGTCCGGCGGCGTTGTCAGTAGTTGCCGTATGTTCAGGACTTTGTGGAGGGCCACGAGTTCGTAGCCCTGCAGGGCGCATTGATGGAGCATTGCCCTGCCTCAATCCTACAGGAGCAGGTGGCCCATTGCTAGAAGAAGGAGAAGAGTCATCATCACCTCCTCCTTCTTGTCTCCTCCTCAACCGGCTTGTAGGGGAGCCGCCCGGAGCTTCCCCACCGCCACCAGCATTACGTTGAGAGGGTAGAGTGTGATCCTCGGCTGTGGCTGCTCTAATACCACCCCTGTCGGGTGCATCGGAGAGTCCGCCTCCTCTCCCTCCTGGTGCTGCTCCTATCGGTCCTTTTGGTCTCAGTGGCTTCACGATCATGGAGCCGCCTGGTGTCCCTAGACTTTGTCTCAACTTATTCTGCATTGGCGGGAACAAGCCTTGCTTCGGCGGCTCACCTCCAGCAGCAGTATTGGTTTCAGGGCTTGACTCGGCGATCTTCTTCTTTCGTTCAGCTAACAAGGCTCGAATGCTTGAAGGACCTCCAACACCACCTCCGCCTCCGCCTCCTCCTCCTGCCTCTACTGCGGCCGGTTTTGGAGGACCGCCGGCACCAGCAGCAGCAGATGCTGCTAAAGTGCGGTTTGCTTTCGGTGAGTTCATGCGTGGCACGATCATGGAGCGGCCCTTGTTCTTGTCCCTCCATCCAGCTAATGCATCCTGTGTAATCAACGGCGGTCCCATCATACCAACTGCGCCCACTGGAATGCCTTTTCTGGGCGATACTCCTCCCTCCGGCATTCCTTGAATGTGTGTTCCTGCTCCACCTTCGCGCAGAGTATCAGAAGATACTCCAGAACTTCTATCCAAACCGGATAAATCGTGCAGCGAGCTAAAGTCTGCCATGGCCACACGGACCGAGGACGGACCGGCCCTGTCGTCCATGTACTTGTCTATGGAGGCGTTGCGTGTGCGCTCCTTCGCTCGTTGGATAGCTGCATCAATGGCCTTGTCGTTCAAAGCGGCTGAATCGTCACCGTTAGAGGATGGTGATGATGCTACAGTTGGGGCTCTTGGGGCTCGCTTCTTTCTGGTGGGTGGTCTTCTCGCCGATTGAACCCCTGTTCTATTTTTTTGGGCCTTGTGTATGAGAGAAAGAGAGAGAGAGAGAGAGAGAGAGAGAGAGAGAGAAGATAATAAGTGACAAAGAAAGCAAGTATAACGCCAAGAAGTCATACGCATTGCAAAAGCCGCCGATTCGTGGCAGGCAGAGCGCCCAACACAGAACCCGAGCCTTCTTCGCTGGAGTTTTCTCGTTGTTCCGGTTCTCCTTCCTGCACTCCTCCTTGTTCTGATATTTGTTGCTCCCGTTCGTCGGTTCTGGACTGTTCGAACTCTTCAGAGTCCTCAGTATTTCGAGGTGGCGGAGAGGGCAAAGCTTCGTCATCTACGCTTGTTGCCACTGCGTTGCCGTCGGCGCCTGTTGGCTCTTCTTCTTCTCCTCCTTGTTCTTCTTCCTGTTGCGGCACTTGTTCCTCCTTTTCTGCTTCCAGTGCTTCTTTTTCTTTGTCGTCTTCTTCATCCACTTCTTCTGGTGGTTCCTGTGTTGCAACCGAGTGTTGTTCTTCCACTTTGTCTTCCTCGACAGTTTCTTCTTCTTTTACTTTTACTTCCACTATAGCTTCGGCAACTTCCTCTTTGTCAATCTTGTCATCCTCGGTCGGAGTTGCATTGTGCTTTTGTTGTGGTGGTTGTGGTGCAGGGGCTTCATTTTTTCGTGAGGAAGAGGGAGAGGAAGAAGAGGACAACAAATCTTCTGGCGCCACCTTTTCTTTGTCCGAAGATTGTTGGGAGGGTGTTTCGTTGGAAGAATGCTGCTGCGGGGTAGGCGGCGTTACTCCCTTTTGTTTGTTCGCCAACAAACTCTTTTTTTGTTGGTGCAGTCTTGCCAGTATTTGTTGCTCCTCCTCCAGCTGCTTCTGCAGAGCCGCTACCTTTTCCTCCTGTTGTTTGATCTGCACCTCCAACTGCTCCAAACTTAGCTGCTCCGCCTCGCCCTTCTTCGGTTCAGGGGCGGTAGCCCGACGAGGTCGCGCATGAGGGCTTCCTCGCGGACTGACTGCTTCTCCTCCCCCTCCTTCTTGTTGCTGTTGCTCCCAAGCTCTCCACTTCTGCGCGTTCTTACCTGCATCTGCACTACCGCCACTATTACCGCCTCCTCGTCCACCACCATTTCCGTTGACCGCAGTAGCACCTCCTCCTCGGCCTCCTCTTCCCCCTCCTGCTCCTCCTCTATTTGCCCCACCGGCAGGAAAAGGGGGTCGCTGCTGCTGCACGCCTCCTCCTTGCATCTACGCAGCAGGATGGCCTGTTTCCTATGCGTGGTTTTTTTTTTTTCCTTGGCTCCCTCTTCTTCTTGCTCTGTGGCTGCTGATTAATTATTTTTCTTGTTTTGGTGTATTTTCCTGATTATATATTTTATTTTGCTGGGGGAAATATATTTTATCGGACGGACCAGCTTACTCCTCCTCTGCTCTCCTCCTCCTCCTCCTTGTCTTGGTGGCCGGTAACGCCAAAACGTGCAAGAGAGGGAGGATGCATTTCATTGCGTCTGTTTCAGTGCAGGTGTGACACCAGCAGCTGTCACGTTCTCGCTGGAGGGAGAAGCGGCGGAGGAAGAGATGTAACGGTCCCTTTGTGCGCCCAGCCAAGGCCGAATGCTGCTGTCCATGGCCCAGTGAACGCCGTGGTCAATCGGCTGGACGATGAAAGGGATGGCAAGCAGACCAGCGAGGGTGCTGCCCCAACGTCGAGAGGAAGGGCTCAGAGATGGGGCTCTGTTCAAGACATGCGAGGCGAGCTTGCACGTTCGGTTGACGATGAGAGAGGGAATGGTCAAACTGGCAAAGAACTGCCACAGGATAGTGTCTGTGGCTCTCTCAACTGCTGTCGCTTTGCGTTCTATTGGCGTCATTTGGTTTTGTGGGTTCTGTAACGTCATTGTCGCTTGTCAGGAAAAATATAATGGCACAAAAAGCAGAAAGGTAATGGTCGTACATTGTAAGCCCTTTTAGCCTTGTCCCGTGTGTCAGCGAGAATGTAGAGGCAGGCCACAGCATAGCTGCCCCACACGATGCTCACAGGCAAGATGGGCCGGCATGCCTCTCCCAACTCGTTCGCATAACCTAAAAACCGAACAGGAGTGTCGCGATACAGGTCCTTGCCTTGTGCGTTGGCGCTTTCTATTGTTCCTGTGAAATGAAAAAAACAACGTGGCCGTCAAAACAGAAAAGCTAGCAGCAAAAGGCGCCAGAAGTAGTAGCACTACCGACCATCCTTCCGCTCAACCTGCTGCATCTGCCGCCTTCCGTCCCTGCTACTTGCGTCCAGCAGCAAATAACGCCAACAGTGTTGACGTCACCCTTACCTTTTTGGAATCTGCGTGACGTAGTATCATTTGGCAAATCTTTGCCACGTTTGCCGGCCTACGCGAGGGGTATCCCTAAGTTAGTGCCAAAAACAAAAGAAGAAGAAAAGCGACGAAACAAAAAAGATCTCATGTCGAGGGTGGCGGCAGCGCGGAGAGGACACTCAGGACTGCAGCTGCAGGTGCTGGGGATGTATAAGGCCTTCCTCCGCTCGGTGCTTCGCAAACCTGGAGGGTCGGAGCGGGATGCGTTGCTGGAACACGTGCGATGCAAGTTCAAGGACGGAGCCGCCATTCCCAGGACGGAGATCGACGTGATCGAACGGCGGTTACGGGATGCAAAGAAGAAACTGAAATTGTTGCAGATGAGTGGCACAGAAAGTATCACCGTAGTGGGTAGATGATCCTCTATAAACAACAAAATAGATCATCCGAAACAAAAACAAAACAAACACGGGCTGCAACTTTTTTGGGAGGATAGAGAGAAATTTTTGGCTTTCAAGTGGCTGAAGAAGAACGACCGCCAGATGTTCTCAGGGACAAACCTTTAAATAAGTTGCCACCACGAAAAGCGGAAAAGTTCCAATGGTTTCCTTTGTTGTTGCTTTTGTTGCCGTTGCCGTTGTTATTTTTGTTGATAGGAGCGGCAGTGGTTGTTGACGGAAAAGTGGAACTCTTTGTTGGAGCATTTGGGAGAGATGACGTTGAAGGAGAAGAAGATGAAGGAATGGAAGATAAGGAGTTGGACAATATCTTTTTGGGCAAATCATTAGTGTGTGAAGCGGAGGAGGAAGATGAAGGAAAAACGTGTGCAGAAGCAGCTGTGGCAGAGGAAGAAGATGAGGTAGGGGATTGTGCTGTAGATTCTTCTTCTTCTTCTTCTTCTTCTTCTTCTTCGTCATGTGGATTGGCAGAAGATAAAGCTATCCGTCGTCGTTTATCTTCTTGTCTCATTTCAGACGCTTTGTTCAACAGTACACCTGTGTCTACTCTGCTTATTGGATAATTCTTAGAATGGAGAGAAAAGAGGAGAGGAGAGAGGTGGAAGAGAGAGAGACTGGTCAGTATATCACTTAGATAAAGAAAAATGCACTTGATCATACTTGTAAAAGTTTTAAATTGTCAGCGAAGCTTCCTTCAATGAGCAAATCTCTTACACAACTATAGCGCGACGAAAACAGCAAATCAGTTCAACTGAAAAGAGAAGAAAAGACACAGAAGCCAGAATACAAGAGAACGCAAAGCGATGGAGCGTACACTATCATAGCGCAACAAAAGTAAGTTACGAAGTCGAAACGTTCAGTATCTGCAAAGAACGAATCCCACAGTCGAAGCACATCAGGTAGCTCAAACTCTTGCGATAAGAGGAGTGTAAGCCACCGAAAACTATAAAACTGTGGGACTAACTGTTGGTCCTCTAGCCTTTGCCACACCTCCAGATCTCTTCGTTTGAGAAGATTGTTGAGTCGGTTCATGCTTCCATTGATGCCAGTCTCAGAGCGATCCAACGTTTTGCAAAAATTATCACGGATCTCGCTCATGAGGTTCGTGAAACAGAAGAAAGCATCAGACTCGGCGTTATCGCTGTGTTCTGGTTCCGGATCTGTGGCCATAACATAGTATATAGGTCCAAGAATCTCATTCATTCCTAGCAGGCGCAACAAACAAAATGAGATTAAATACAAAGCAGCAACCAACATAGAAAGATGAAAGAGCAACCTTGCACATAATTGATGCCAGGATTCAGCTTCGCGTAGATGAAGAGGATGCGCTTGATGGCTTTGTAGTGTTTGGTGCTGCCCTTCTGCAGATCGCTGTTGAAAAAGTGGAGATGGGGAAAGGTTCGTTTCACATCCTTCTGTATTTCTTTGTCCAGTTCTGTGTCCTTAAAGAACTTGTTCCACTGACTGTCATCTCCCAAACTTAACGGCTGTCATATGTAAAAGGCGAGTAAACGATAGGTTTCTTTTTGAGAGAAAGAATGAATACGTACATGGTCATTCGTGTCACTTGCACGAAACTTGGATGGGTCGAGAACCAGCAAATCCACCCATTCCTGGTAGAGCTTTCTGCGCTTGGCTGCGGTTTCGGCTCTGCGGTCGGGCTCTGGGGGCAGATAGTACAGTAACACCTAATTTTTGAAAAAAAATGGCAGCTTCTTGAGTATCTCATATGCAGAGAACACAAGAAGAAAGAAAAAAAGACGAGAGGAGAAAGCACAAAATGAAGAAGAAAGTAGAAACGAAGACACGAAGTAACGAATAACGAAAGGCAGTACCTTCCAGAACTCGGCACGAAGTCCAGGGTGTTCAGGAATGCCATTGAATGCAACCGTTCTGATCTTGTCCATATCTCCGTCACTCAACACCTCTTCACACAAAAGTATCCTTCACGAAAAGGAATAGCAGAGGCTTTAAAAGTTAGCAAAAAAAAAAAAAACGTATTTAAAGCACTCGAATAACAGATCAAAACAAATACCTTTCTTGAAAGGATGTTGGACTGGTTGCGGCAGTAGGGCTTGTGGTGGTGGTGGTGATGGTGGTGGTGGTGGTGGTTGATGTCGCTCCAACAACTGGTTCTTCTTCATGAGGTTCTTCTTGGCGGGTTACCTCACCGTTGACAGCATCTTTGCCAGATGTTGTTGTTGTGGTCCCCTCCTCTTCTTCTGCTACATTGTCAAGCTCCAGCACATGCCACTCCTCTAAAGCCTCTTTCTCCGCAACAGTAGCAGCAGTAGCTTGCTTGGTAGGACCCTCCTGCCCCGCCGTGTTGTGCGGTTCCTCAACGTCAGATTTTAAGGTCACGCTATCCATCTCGACCTCCGTCATTGCAGTCCTCTTTTTCCAACGAAACAGCAGTGGTCCGTCAATTTTTTTAAAAAAATTTTAATTATTCTCTTTCCCTCCTCCTCCCTCTTGTCTTCGTCCCCACGGTGCAAGCCAAGCCTTGCTGTTCAAGAACAGGAGGGTCAGTTGTGGTTCTTTCTTTTTTTGCCTGTGCTTTTCCCTTCCAAAATGCCCTTTTTTTGTTTGTTTTTTTTTATTCTATGAATGTCGGCACAAAATATTTATTACATTCGGGACGACACGGACGATGTCCATGTGACGACACGAGAGAATGCCAGAAGAAGAACCACAGAAGAGAAGAGAAGCGAAGGGATGGAACAGCAGCAGCAGCAACAAGACTCGCCCAAGGTGGTGGTGAGTGAGGACGGAAATGCTCTCGCTCGTGCTTTGGCGGAGTACGTCGCTGAAGTGTCGCGCAAGGCCGTCGAGAGCAATGGCAAGTTCACCGTGGCGCTCTCTGGAGGTTCCCTGCCCAAACTGCTCGCTCAGGACTTGATACAAGAGCCCTTCCTCTCCGCTGTGGAGTGGACCAAGTGGCACGTCTTCTTCGCAGACGAGCGCTACGTCACCCTCGACGACCCCGAGAGCAACTACCGACTCTGCAAGGAGGCCCTGTTCGACCACGTGCCCCTCCCTCCCTCCCAAATCTACACCCTGGACCACTCCCTTCCCCTCCCCCAAGCCGCCCAAGCCTACCAAGACACCCTCCAGAAAGTAATCTCCTCCTCTTCCACAAGTACCTTCCCCTCATTCGACCTGATCCTTCTGGGCATGGGTCCAGACGGGCACACCGCCTCCCTCTTTCCTTCCCACCCTCTCCTCCAGGAAAGTGCTCTGGCAGTGGGGTTCGTGGAGGACTCCCCCAAACCCCCTCCCCAACGCATCACGTTTACCCTGCCGCTGCTCAGGCAGGCCCGGCGGGTGGCCTTTGTGGCCACGGGCAGCGCCAAGCAGGAACCCCTCGCACGGATTTTGGAGGGGAGGGAGCGCACGGAGGAAGTGCCTGCCAGTTTGGTTGGTGGAGCGCAGCAGGAGGACCTGCGATGGTTTGTGGATAAGGAAGCTACGGCCAAGTGCAGCAGGTTGTGATGCTATGGAACCATTAGATGGGAAGATAGAAGTAGGATAGCAAGCCTTTGTTGTTGATCACACGAAATAAGTGACAAGGATGTTCATGATGTCTGGCAATGAGATCACGCGAAGGGGCTCGTTCGTCCTCTCGTCCACCAAATACAGCCGATGCATTCTTTGTGATATTCATTTTTGTAAGAGAGAGAGAGAGAGAGAGAGAGAGAGATGTTTACAAAAGCAACATTAACGTACTTGGTGGCAGCAAGTCGCAAGATAACTGTTTCAAGGGAGGTGCTAGGAGTGGCCGACAAGACTGGGGTCATGATCTTAACACAAAGAATGTCAGACATTTGTTTCAACAAACAATTGAAAGCCGAAATATAACCTTTCCTGCTTCTCGGTACACTTCTTTCAGGAAGTCAACTACTGGCAAAAACAAGAGGTGAAACTTGTCTCGACTCATCCCCTGCATTGAATTTTACAGATTGTTACCACAAATGACATAACGGCAACGAAATAATAAGTACCCTAAGGTCGGACGAGCTCAAGTTGCCACAAAGCTGGCCCTATTTCACCAAACAAGTTAGATTCCTACGCAAAGAGCCAGAGAGGAAGATATGAACCTTTGAGTCGACTAAAGCAACGCCATGCAGGCGCCTTTGATACATTTGGAAGAAGGCATCGATGGCTTTGGTGTGAGGCTGTACAGAAAACACTGGCAACTGACCCTCTGGCAAGAACGTCGAGATGGGCTTCCATGCGTCCTGGCTAAACACAGTTATGTGAGAGGCGATCATTCGTAGGATAGCACTGTGAGATACTATGTTGATGATCTCTTTTCTCTCTCTGTCCACTTCCCTAATTGTATTGACCACCGGCACCCTACATGCATAACAGGGTAAGCGTTTTTTGGGCATAACAATAAGCATAACACAAAAGAGGGCCACCAGAAAGAACTGCATACCTTTGAACGGTAATGGAAGCATACTGTTTGAGGTTAGAGAGTGTATCACTTAGGTTTTGCCCCACGGGGACAGGGATGAAGGGATTGCGTTGGCTCAAGTCTGCACGTTGCGCAAGAGGGTGAGAAGACTCATCAAAACCGAAGGTTTAAAAAAATGAGGGCCTCAATGAGACGTACCAACAAGACGACCTATTTGCTCGAGACAAAAACGCTCATAGAGACGGTTGAGCTCTGTGATTGTGAATGTTTCCAGGGGCTCGTTGGTGGAGGAGAAAAGCGAAACGAGGTAGCCCACCAGGTCCAGCGTGTCAATGAAGCCTACGCAGAGGTCAGAAACCGCGTCCTTCACAGGAATAGCCGTGAGATGATACTCTTTCAGGAGCTAAAACAAGTAAGAACAAGTGAGCACCTCTGGGGGATGAAAACCATCTTTTTTTCCCAGTTAAAAAATTACGTGCACGTACTCTCAGAGCATCCTCCACGGTGGTTGTGCTGTTGAAGACGAACCACCGTTTATCAATGGTTGGCGGGGAGATGTCCTCCACGCGAACTAATGCAAGCAGGTCAGCTACTTTGTCACAAAAGCTAAAGGCGGCGGGAGCTCCAGCGTCCTCCATTGTCTCTGCCGCTACTGATTTTCTCCCTCAACGCAAGCAGCAGTTCTGCTGGGTCGCACGCGTGAGTTTTCTTGATTTCAAGGTTGAAATTTCTGTAAGAAAGCAGAGAAAAGCCACAGGGTATTGGCGGAAATTTTCTAGCAAAACGCGATTGGTTCTCGTTTGTATGATTCCTAATTGGTGGGTTAGTTTCGTGACGACATTGAGGAGGACCGGGACAAAAAACGTGACACCTGTACTGAACTGACGAGACACCAAGAGGTGAGGAAGCAGAGCATGCACCAAGGGTGGGATGGCCTCGCTGCCGCGGGGCACAGCGCTCACCTGAGCGACGAGGTCCTGCTGCACATATTTTCCTTCTTGGAATGGCGAGACTTGTGTTACAGCGTGATGGTCTGCCGACAATGGAAGGTGAGCTGGTCTGGATCGGGCTTTTTTTTTGTTCTTGTCCCGAACGTACTCATTTTTCTCCAAAGAGATGCGCAGAAGATCCAATGCTGTGGCAACCTCTATGCAAAGCGCTTCCTGACTTTTTGTTGCCACCGCATCATGAATCGCAGAGCATACCGAAAGGAAAGAGCCTCAAAGCAAGGTTTCTGTTACATCTTCGTGTCCGGCCGTTGTGGTGTTGTGTTCCTCTCAGGCCCCTTCGCTTCCCACTCAAACCAGAGCATGTTGGCTCTGTTGAGGTGAGTGTGCGTTGTGTGGTGTGTGTATGTGGGTGTTACACTAACCGTTTCATAGGTAGCGAATGGGTTGGTGGTGCATGGTGGCGGAACCGATTCCGAAGAGGAGAGAAACTCCAAGCCAAAGAGCTTTCTCAAGTATGTGGACTTACAAACGGGCACCTTATTGTACCGCGTTCGCTCGTTTTGTGGTCTTGATAAGCTCGCTGTGACGCATGTCGGGAGCGCAACAGATGGAAGAAATAGTTCCTCAAAGGAGACCAACAGCATTGTCGTTGCTTTTCACGACAGTCACGTGAGAGACGAAGAGGGCGTTCATCATGACTCTTGCCTATTGCTCTGGCGGTTGAAGACATGCGCCGAGATGTTTCATCCACCCATGACGAAAGAACAAATAAGAAAAGGTGTCCCCAATGTACAGGAGCCATCCTTCCTCGGCAGCATAACCTGTAAAAGGACCATGCCCATCAAAGAGATGGTTGTCAGGGGCGACATCGCGGTCACCGTGAGCAACTACAAGACCAGTTTTGAGGCAAGGTTTCGCTTGGCACCAGAGTTTCGACAAGGAGACTGGCAGCTGATCGTGTGGGACCTCAAGAACCAAAAAGTTTTGGCCTCCAAAGTCTTCTCAACCTCAAACCAACAGCCATCGCGACAACAAGGAGGAAGTGGTTTTGGTGGTGATAGTGGGTTGATACGAGGGCTGTTCGTAACGGAGAAGCGGATCGTTGTGGTTGGATCCTACATATGGATCGTGAACGCAGAGCCAAGTCTTTTGGAGAAGGAAAGTACCGCAGGGCAGTTTCTGCAGCTCCGACGTGCTATAGGACCTTTCCAGCAGACTGCCATTTGCTCTTGGATGTATCAACAACATCCCGACTATCCTGACCGCTTCTTCTTCTTCTTGGATCCAGACAAGGGCTTGCTCCATCTCTACGACTTGGACAGGGACGACATCGTCAGCACAGCACTCATGTCTCCCAATGACCACATCTTCTGCTTCGACCCTCGTGCCCTCCGCCTTGTGACCAGAGAGCTTGGACGCTTCATGGTCATACGGGAGCTTCTGTTTCTGCCTCACAGCCATCATGGCGGCCCCGCTTCCATCAGCGAAGCAACAGAGATAGAAGATGCAAAGACAAAAGAGGAGGAGGAACACAAAATATTGTATCGCGTGCGTCTCCCTGGCGTTGCTGACTACGCTCAACCTCACCGGTGGCAGACTTGTATGAATGGCGAGCTGCTGGTGGTTGCTCCATTGATCGGTAAAAGAGGGACGAGGAGCTTCGTCATAGTATTCGACCTCAAGAAGGGCTGCAAGCGCAAGTGGAGATTGGAGGACGCCGTGCAGAAAATATGGTTTGATGGGTTGACGTTGTTCGTTGCAGGCACCAATTCGATGTACCTCTGGTCTCTTTTGGACCACGTGTCACCTCCTCCGCTATTTCCTCCTTCTTGACTTCACTTCCCTTGCCGGTTGTAGAAACACAAGCAAATATATATGCACAAAACAAACTTGAACATAATAATAACTTACTATTTTCTCAAGATTCAACTAGAAGGGGCTCAACATACTAGCCTTTTACTTTGTTCGGATGACACCAGCAGCAACCAATTTGTTGATCTTGTTCATGATGGTAGGGTCGTTGAGGTAGTTCTGCGCAGCACGCGGGTCCGACTGCAAATCGCTCAGCACCTTGCGCATCATGGGGTCACGCAGGATGCCCTGGATCTCCGGGTCAGACATAGCCTGTTGGACAGAGGCCTCGTCCGCTTCACCAGATTGTCGCTCGTTGATGGCGGCGATGGTGCGCTTGATACCCTCCACGAGCTCCTCGTTTTCGGGGTCCAGCTTGAGGCCTTGATCATAAGTCTCTAAGCACTTGTGATACTGCTTCATGAAGAACTGAATGTGTCCCTTTCTCGTGTATCCCTTCACTGTTTTTTTTTTTTTAATTATTGTTGCTTGTTATTTTTGAAAGCAAAAAAAAGAAAGGAAGAAAGAAAGAGATGTTAAAGAGGAAACAGAGCGAAAATACAAACCGAAAGTAGGATCGAGTTCGATGCACTTATCACAGTCTTTCAAGCCGAGAGGATACTCTCCGAGCTTAGTATAGCATGCCGCACGGTTGCTGTACAGTGTGTGGTCAGTGGGGTTCCTTCGGATGGCTTCAGTGTAGTGGTGGATGGCATTAGGGATGTCGCCGTTGCGGAACGCTTCGTTGCCCTTGTCTTTCTCTTCCTTTGACTTCTCTTCGCTCAAATACTCTCTGTCCTCCTTTTCTTTCTTCAAAGCTTCAGCCTACAAAATAAAAAAATAAAAACAGTTAAACCCATAAAAACAAAGCCGAGCGAGTGAGAGGGAGGGAGAGCATTGAGCATTTGATCATTAAATTAACAAGAAAGCCTCATGCGAAAGATTGTGATTTTTGTGATTTATGAATCATGGTGAATTCATAGAGAGTACGTTCTAATCATAGGCTGTAGACTTCACAAAAAAAGTAATGCGAAAGAGAGAAGAGAGGGGAGAGGGGAGAGATTACCTGTTTTAGAGCCTTCAAAGTTTCTTTTGTTCTGTACTCGGTGAGAGAGCTAGAGTAAGCATTGACGGCCTCGCTGTAGTCTTGCAACTTCATGCAGGCATTACCAATTCGGGCAAACGCTCTGGATGAAACAGTTAGAACTGAAGAGATTAAATGCAGAAGAAAATTTCGTACTTGGCAATAATCCGATAATCAGCTTTGTTGGCTCTACCGGTATCAATAGCGTCTCTGCAATGCTTTATACAGTCCTCGTATTTACCCATCTCAAAGTAAACAGCTTTGAAAATCAAAAGAGGGATGGAATTGAGTTAAAAAAATTCTCCAAAGAATAAAAGAGAAAAGAGAGTACCGGCAATGTTAGTTTGATAGACCATGCTTGTGGGGTCAAGTTCCATTGCTTTTGTGTAATGTTCGATAGCTTCTTCAAAGTTCTTTTTCTTGTAAGCCTCGTTACCCTTATTCTTTTCTTCTAGTGCCTGCTGTTGTTCAAGATTAAGATCAGCTGTGGACGGCTCTTCCACTTTCTTTGTTTCTGGTTTCTTCTCTTCCTTCTTCTCTTCTCTGCGGGGTTCTTCCTTCTCTTCCTCCATGGGCTCTCCTTGGTCCTGTTGAACATCAATACAACCACGAGAAAAAAAAAAGGAATAAATACAATCCGCTCGATGAACAGGCGTACAGTAATTTGACGTACAGCTCCAGGAGTGCCGATACCCATCAGAACGCCAAGCACGTTAGCAACCCGTGGATCCTGCAAGTGTCTTTTTTGCAGACACAACAAGTGAGAACAAATTAGAACAGAGTGTGTGTGTATGTGAGTGAGTGAGCAAGAGAACAAGAAAGGTACCGTTGAATGGTGGAGGGGTCCCTCTGGAACGAGTTGAGCAGACTGACAAAGGCAGGGTCGTCCAAGTACTTATTTGTGGAGGGGTTTAATTTGAGTTTGGCCCACATATCAGGTCCAAAGAGTTGTGCAAACATGCCTCCAATACTCCTCTCGGCTCTCTCCCTCTGCCTGGCTTCCACCTCGTCCAATCCCTTCAACAGCAGTTCGTTGCCAGGCTCCTTGGCGAGACCTTCCTGATAGGCCTCTCTGGCCTCGGAGAACTTGTTGAGGTAGCAGAGGGCGGTTCCCTTGCGAGAGTAGCCTTTGCCCCAATCGGGCTTCAGGGAGATGGTCTGGTCCGCATCGGTGAGGGCCTCCGCGTACTTTTCGAGGCTGGCATAAGCGGCGGAGCGGTTGCTGTAGAGCACGTAGTTGTTAGGGTCCAGCTCAATGGCTCTTGTGTAGCACTCCACTGCCTTTTGGAAGTCTCCAGCGGACATGGCCGCGTTACCATTGTTCTTCTCTTCCAACGCCTATTGGTAAATCAAAGATATCGGTAAATAATGGACGTACGACGAGAAAGAGAGGAGGTTTAAAAAACGGGTAGCAGCTGCAGGTGTTATGTCACTCCCAGCGATGTATCACCATCATCATCACCCAGGCGTGTCAAAAATAAAACCCAACATACCTTTGCACTAGCGTCCATTGTGTAGCGTCAGCTGCGTTGCTGTTTGCAGGCAGATGTGTGTGTGTGTGTAGCGCGTTGTGTCTCACAAAAAAAAAAAGCGCTCTTTCCCTCTCCCTCTCCCCGCTACCGTCAAGCGCACCTCTGTTTTTTTTTTTTTTGTATTGTCCGCACAAAATAACAAAATTCTCCGCTTTCCGAATTTCTCAGTCCATCGAATTTCATCCGCTTTTCAAGAAATCGGTTTTCAACGATATTTCGAAAGTACCATGTCGTCGTGAAATTGTTTAGAGCTGGTAACGCTTCGGCGAAGTGGCTCGTGGAAATTTATCGGAACGCAAAAAGGGAAGAAAAAAACAGCCAAATAGAGGCCTCCCCTCGCTGTTGTCTCTTCTTTTGCTTCGTCACACCAAGTGGAAGGAAACACTCTTTTATCTTTACTCAGACATGGCTCTTGCCGTGACCTTCCCAGTAGATGCAATCAGACAAATGAAGGACGAAACACACGGACCAACTATTGAAGAACTGCAACTCATGAAAAAGCTGAAGCAAAAGGAGGACTGCACCACCATTCCTCGCTCTTCAAACATAGATGACTGGTTCAGCTTGTTGCCAGACGAGTTGGTGGTTCATATCTTTGCCCAAGTGCCCAAGGAGCAAATCAACGTCCTCCGCATGGTAAATCGTAGGTGGAAGGACTTATCCGTCGACAGAGATGTTTACGGCCGGAAGCCTCACCTCAACGTGGCCGTCATCGGCCCTTACTCCACCGGAAAGACTACTTTGATGGGCCACATGCTCCTCCAGCACAACGACTTTACCGCACGTGATTTTGAGAAAATGGAGCAAATTGCTAGCGAGAAAGGACACTGTACGTTTCTTTTCTTTCCCAGTTCTTCGTCTTTCTTCTTTCTTGACCTCTTTTAAAACACAGCCGACATGAAATACGCATGGCTGGTGGAGTCACACGGAAGGAACTTGACGCCATTGAAGACGGTAGATGTGGGCCGGGTGAGAATGCAGCTTCCCTCTCGCTTCCTCACTTTGATCAACGTGCCTGGCCACCCCTCCTTCGCCAAAAACTTTATCAGCGGAGTCTCTCAGGTGCGTAATCCAAAACCAAAACACCAAAAGAGACATACTGTGAGAGACGTATTTACGCGACATCACAAATAGGCGGATCATGCACTGATGGTTGTGTACCCAGCAAATGAGGATTGCGATCAAAAAACCATCCTGAACCAGTTGAGAATCTGCAAGGTGGCCGGCATAAAGGCCTTGCTGGTGGCTGTCAATCAGATGGAGAGAACCCACCCTGAGCCTTACTCTCAACAAACATTTGAAGAGACCAAAACGGCGGTCTCTGCCCTCATTACTAAGGCTGGGTTCTCCGCTGCCGCTGTTCGCTTCGTGCCTACTTCGGGTACTCCATTCCCCGGTCTTTTGTTTTAGTTTTTTGCCTTTGGCGGTTTCTCATTTGCTTACTTTTCGTTCAGGAAAAGAAGGAGAGAACTTGGTCTATCCAAGTCTCAAAATGAATTGGTGGCAAGGACCAACGCTGGCCCAGTTGTTGGGCACCCTCCAAATGCCAAACAGGCTTCTCCACAAGCCCTTGCGTATCACCATCGATCAAACGTTCTCCGTGAAAGGTGTGGGCGCTGTCGTTGTTGGAACCATCCTTCAGGGCGTCATCCAAACTGGACAATACGTTAAAATCTCTCCTGGTACCTGTCTTTTTCTTATATCTCTCATTGTTTCCTTCTAATCTTCTAACGCTTCATATTGTTCAACAGTGGGAGTAGTAACGCAAGCAAGGTCGCTCCATTTGGCCATTCCAAAGGAGGAGGTACAGTACGGCTTGCCCGGAGACTACATCGCTCTTAACCTCCGCGGAGTGAATACCAAGAGCTGCTTACCAAGGAGATTGGGCCTCATCACATCCTTCATGACCAAGGAGCAGGTCACTCGTTCTATCGCGGAAACCAAAGATGATAAGCGGAGATGGTTCCGCCTCTCTACGGTGCAGAAGGAAGAAGTTCGCAAGGAGAGAAAGAAAAACGCTCCGCTCTATCCCTGCTCTTCCTTCACCGCCCAAGTATTCTTGTTCAACCCCATTGGAAAAGTAATGGCGGGTTACACCCCAACGTTGCATGTTCACAACGCCCAAGTTCCTGTTCGGATTGAAGAGGTTTCTAGCGCTGCCTGCTCTCTGCTTTGTCTTATTGCTAACTCTTATTTTTTGTAGGTTATTACTATTCTGAGAGCTAGACACTTAGTGTGCAAGGAGATGTTGAAAGAGAAGGATGCTGAATACTCCCGTTGGTTTCAAACTGTTTTTGAAGAAAAGTTGTATCCTTTGGGCCGGTACGCCATGCTGAACAAGAGAAGAGAGGATGGGGAAGCAAAGCAAATACAAAAGGGCGATATGGCTTGGATTCGCTTCACCTTGCCCAAACCCGTTGCTTTGGACTTGTTCGAGAGATGCCAGAAGCTTGGACGGTTCGTGTTGAGGGACGGGCTACATGCTCTTGGTGGAGGCATCATTCTCAACACTTTCCACGAGGGAGAAGATAAACAACAAGTATTTGTGGATAGCGTAGAGGAATGAG
>JAVKOQ010000349.1:0-52996 GCA_031835245.1 Balamuthia mandrillaris | reverse complement strand
AAGTAACAACGAAGAGGAGAAAGACGAAAAAGAAGAGCAACTATTGCACAGTTGTGGCATGGACGAGGTGAAGACGGTGATGGAGCAGGAAGACACACTAAGAACGGAAGTGGAAAGAAAGCATCAAGTAAGTTGGCCGTACCTTCGGTTGGCAGGAGAGCGGAGAACACACGCATTAGCCAACAGCAATAGTAAGGCGATGTTTACAGACGTGGCAGCACCGTCCCCACATTGTTTCTTTGCAAACGCTGCATCTGCACGTCGCTTCTTCAACGATTCTGCTGCATCTACTTCTTTTATTCAAAGCATTGTTCCATTCCTTCGAGTGATGGAATGGAGTAAATTCGCTCATCAGAAACATTCTCAACGCGCCGTGTACGTTCCCACGGAAGCTGCTGTTGAGTTACGAACCTTCGACACCATCATCGGCCTTGAAGACGTAGAAACATTCTTCTCTCCTTCGATTTTTCGCACCTCTGAACTGCTTTACCAACTTTCACCGATGGTAACGAAAAACAACCTTTGGGATATCCGTCTTCAGGCGCAAAAAGAAGAAGACCAAGGAGACAACGAGGACAATAAAGCAGAACAAGCTATTGATTTGGTGTGGGACAGCTATGGTGGATGTACGGGATGGGGCTTGGAGAGCGCTCAATTTGTGACTCAGTTGGAGGACAAACTTCGTTCTGTTTCCATCGTGGCGGATGGTCGTTCCTTTTGCAAAGGCTTTACTCTTCACGCGAGGGAAAGTTTAGAACGGTTGCGACTTCGAATGAACCTTCACGTCAGCGAAGAAGATGAAGATGAATATGAAGCAGAACGAGCTGGAAGGGATGAAGACTCCAGTTTTGTGTGGGTGAGTCATAAGCCGCCACCTTCGTACCCTCAGTTTCCGTACAGAGGTCTCGTGACGGTAAACAAAAGGCCGGATATAGTTATTGGAAGGAGCATGATAGAGACAAATAGCATTCCTGATGAATGGGTTGACATCTGTAACGACGATTCAAGGTTTTTCCTCTCTCTCTCTCTCCTTCTCTTTGTTGTTCTCTTCGTTCCTTCCTTCGTTTTTTTTTTTTTCTTACATTTTATGTTAGAGTAACAGAGATTTGGGTTCCGTCCTCCTTCTTGGTGGAAGTCTTCTCTTCAGCTGGTGTACGTCGAGACAAGCTTCACGTTGTTCCTGTTCCTATCGACACTCACCTGTTCGATCCAAATGCCTTTCCTTCTCGTCCTTCTCCTCCTCTCCCTCGTCCTTCGTCTATCCACAACAACCAAAACAGCAGGCCTTTCATCTTTCTCTCCGTCTTCAAAATGGAAGAAAGAAAAGGTTGGGACCTTCTTCTTCGTGCCTTCTGGGACGAGTTCCGCAACGATCCTCCCGGGCGAGTCGAGCTGCACCTCCAAACCTACCTCTATCCCACTCCCCCTCCTCCTCTCCTCCCTCGCGACGAGTCCTCCATTCTCACATTCATCTCCTTTAGCTTTCCACAAGAGATCCACCAAATGTACCAGCGGAAGCTTCCCCCCGTTCGAATCTTGAGCAAAGAACAAAAGGTCTCAGAGATGCCCAAGCTCTTTCTCTCTGCGGATGCTTTTGTGCTCCCCACCAGAGGGGAAGGCTTTGGCATGCCCATCGTGGAGGCCATGGCCATGGAGCTGCCCGTCATTGCCACCAATTGGTCCGGCCCCTCTGACTTCTTGACCGAGGCCAACAGCTATCCTCTGCGAGTGGAGAAGATGGAGAGCGCAGGGTTTTTCGAGAACGGGGGAGGAGGCCAATGGGCCAAACCGGATGTGAAGCACTTGCAGCGGCTGATGAGGAGGGTGATGGAGGAGCAGGAGACGGGAGAGGCTCGGAGGAAAGGAAAGCGGGCCAGAGAGGATGTGGTCGAGCGGTTCGAAGCGGAGAGAGTGGCCGAGATGGTGCAGCGGAGGCTCGTTTGGTTGCACCACCAAAAGAAACAGCAAAAGAAGGTGTGAATAAGAAAGAAATTCGGTTTCCTATCTCAACTGGGAAATATTAACAGCTATCATCAAAGACGACTGCCCTTGCAGCCCACCGTGGGCATGATGGGCTCACGAGCATGGATGCCCTTGCGGTGGCTGCAACTTGTGGTTGGTGGCAGCTCCAGGTGTTGCAGTGTGCGCTGGGGCCTCCTTCATCCATTTCAGCACGTACAATCGAGAGGGTATATCGCTGAGGGCAGCGGAGAAGGGCTTTGCTTGGGTGGCAGCGGCGCAGGTGGTTTGCGCCCTTCTCGCGAACCCATCGCATGACCTCCAAATGCCCTTCCGTTGCTGCTGCCAGAAAGACCTTCTCAATGGTGTTTGCATGCCCGCCATTGCCCTTGGGATGAGCACCTTTGCAAAAGCAGCAGAGTGGGGCGACCTCCGATTGATGAGGTGGTTGAAAGGACCATGGATGTCCCTGGGATGCAAACGCGCGTCATGGAGGATTGGCAGCACTTGAAGTGGTTGAGGGTGAATGGATGTCCTTAGGATGAACGCACAGGCTTAGGAACACAAGTGAGTAGCACGAGAAAGAGACATGAGGAATGAAATGTAACTTCTAATAAATAAATAGGGAGAATGAAAAAACAAAGAAATGAAAGTCACTCCTCTCAAGTAGACGATGAAGAGGAGAGATACTTCTCGGGGTCATCAAACGCTTCCTTCATTCGTTTGACCATGATGGCGGCCTGGGAGCCGTCCACGAAGCGGTGGTCCAAAGTGGCCGTGATCTTGAGTTTCGGACGAACGACCACCTCGCCGTTCTCTACGATCACTCCGTCCTTCACGTTGCCGATCAGCAAAAGCATTCCCACTCTGCAGAATGGAGTGAATGGAGCTATTATTATTTAAAAAACAACGGTTGTTAGAAGAAAAGAACAGAACATAAACAAAAGCAAAATCATAAACTTACCAAAGGCATGGTCAATGCCAAGCATGCCCACACTGGTGATCACGCAGCTGCCAAAGGGGAAGGCCTCCACGCCCAACGGCGGGAAGTCCACCCCCAAAGCGCCCGCCAGGTATCCCACCACCTCCAACACGATCCTTACCAGCCAGACCGGCAGGAACTGGAGTGGGCCGCTCGTCTTCTTGCCGGTGCGCAGGCGCTGGCTGCCGCTGGAGAGCTCGTTGGCTATCTGGCTGACTGACTTGCTGTCGATGGAGGTGACCTTGACTTTGGCGAGGTTGCGGCCGCCTTCAATAGCTGTAAGGAAGCTGATGTCTATTGTCTTTTTTTTCGTTATAAGAAAATGAGGAAGAGAGTGAGGAAGAGGAAGAGGAAGAGAAAGAGAAAGAGAAAGAGAAAGAGAAAGAGAAAGAGAAAGAGAAAGAGAAAGAGAAAGAGAAAGAGAAAGAGAAAGAGAAGAGTGACAAGAATGAAAGGAGAAGAATGAGCAAAGTACCGGATGAGGAACAAAGCGGTCAAGCACTATGCGGCCAGTGAGCTGAGGGCAGTCCTTCAAGGCCAAAGCAGCCAGCTTGCCCACCACATGCGTCACCGTAATGTGTTCCTTCGTTCTTTTTCTCTCTTCTTCTATCCACTTCAACACCTATATTTTTGTATTTGCGCGTGCGTGAGTGAGTGAGAAAACAAAAAGAAAGGAAGAAAGAAAGAAACGAACCTTGCTAACATCAGAAGAGAAGGTGGCATGGATGACGCCCTCCCTGGGCTCTGCAAAAGAGGCGATCTGCATCTTTCGGCGCGGGCTCATGCCGTGAGAGGCCCACCAGAACCAAAACACGAGGAACCCTATCACGCCAGCATTGACCACAGGAGCAAAGGCCGTGCCCCACGCCACATAAGTCAGCACGGCTACCACCAGCAAGGCATTAGGCATCCTCCTCTTCTCTTCGCTCTCTGCTACGTTTTTTTATTGCTTATTCTTTTTTCGTCACATAAAGTGTATTATTTGTCGACGAGGATTTATTGTCGACATTTCCTGTTTTTGCCAATTTTTCTCCGGAATTTCGTCGGTGTGTACACAGTCGACAATAATGATTATGATCTTGTTTGCGATCGAGTTAAGCGACAGCAAATCAAAAATCAAACTTTTGTTCACGAAAAGAAATAACAAAAAAAGATGAATAAAAGAAATAGAAAAGGTTACCCCATCGTTATGCCTTCCTCTTTGCCTCGCCGTTCTTGTTTGATGTGTTTTTTCTCTTTTCTTTTCTTTTCTTTTCTTTTCTGTTCTTTTCTTTTCTTTTTTGGGTTTTATTTAAAAGCTTCTAAGCAATGCTCGTTTTTTAACAGTGATGAGGACCTGTGGACAATGCACGGGGTCCATCCGGCCGGGCACTCCCTTCATTGCCGCGTGTAAGTGCCGGGGCAGAGGTTTTCACCGCGAATGCAGCAAAGATATAAGGTCCATTTATTTGTTTCGTTCTTTCGTTTTCTTTGTACTCACTTTCATGTACTTTTTTTTTCAACTCTTCTCTACGTTCTTTGCGTTCAACCCTTCCGTTCTTCTTTGTCGTTTCTTTCTTTATTTCGTTCTTTCTTTCTTGTCGTTTCTTTCTTTCTTTCTTTCTTTCTTTCTTTCTTTCTTTCTTTCTTTCTTTCTTTCTTTCTTTCTTTCTTTCTTTCTTTCTTTCTTTCTTTCTTTCTTTCTTTCTTTCTTTCTTTCTTGCGTTGCTTGTTTTCTTTCATCGTTACTCTCTCTCTCTTTCTCTCTTTCATCGTTTCTCTCTCGTTGGCTTTTTGTTTGCTTGCTCGTGGCACCACCGAACGCCAACAGGCTAGATAAATGCCCCATCTGCGATGCCCCTTATCGTTTCAAGTACACCAACAGCCACCAAAGCTGGCTCCTCCTCGATCTCTTCCGCTACCTCTTCCGCTACCGCCTCCCCCAATTGCCCCATTGCGTTCCTCGCTTGCTCCTCGACGACGCTTGGAAGCACCTACGAGACTTCAACGGCCGCAAATGCTTTCACCTGCACTGCCCCTTGCTCTTCTCCCTGTGGATCAGCTTGTTTGTGTTGCTGTTGGCTCTGATCACTCGCGTTGCTCTTTGGTTGTACGTTTGGGAGGAGGAGTGGAAGTGGCAGTGGTTCTACGGTGAAGAGCTAGAGGATCAGGAACGGGTGATAGTGGAAGAAGGGCAGGAAAAAGGAAGGGTTATGCTGGAAATGCAACACTATCAGCCGTTTTTGGGCGTTTTGGACGGACTTGCTGTGTATTTGTTTTGGGGTGTGCTGATGAACATCTTTTACTGGCTTGGTATGGCTTTCTCCTTTGTTTGTGTTCATTTTCAACACTTATGTTCTTACTCATTGTGTTCTATTTGTTTGATGTTTTATCTTTTCTTTTTTGCTTGTTTTATTTACTTTTGCTTTATTGTTCGTTTCTTTTTTGTCTCTCGTTATTTCTCACGTTCTGTCCGACACTTTTGTTCAGGCTCAAAGATAAAAAGTGGAGGATTTGCTGGTTTTCTCGCTTTCCTCTTCATTTGCATCACATCCTTCAGCCTCTGTCTTTACTTCGGCTTGTACCGCTGGCGTTGGGCCATCTCTTTCCTCTTCAGCTCTTCTTCTCCTCCAACCTTTTCTTCTCCTTTTGAGAAGTTTCTCTTCTCTCCTATCGAATGGCGAACTGGACGCTATCTCTTCATCAACATGCTGATGGTGTACGCCTTCATGATCATCGACTCCCTCGCTGTAACGGTGCTGCTGCTTATCGTGCGTGATTGGAGGCAATGGAGGGAGCAGAGACGAGGCCCTCGTGAGGGACGAGAGCTGTGCAAGTACTCTGCTTTTCATCACCTTCTCCATCGGCTCTCCTCTTCCCTTCGCTCTCTCTTTGTGTAAAAACAAAGAGGAGAATAACATTGTTGCCAACCAGCAACAGGAGCGTGCCCTGCTGAAGGTATGCTTGCGTTACAGGAAAAGAAACTTTTATTTATATGTTCTTCAGCTATCTTTTATCAGTTCTCTTCTTAGCGTGTCGGCCATTGTGGCCATGAGAGCGGAGAGGAGAAGCATGAACCACGCGTTCTCCCCCGCTTTCACCTCCAACCCAAACTGGGTTCTCCCCATGTTGTCCAAGCGGAGCCGTTTCAGCTTGCCCACTTCTTGGCTGCCTCTCATGATGGAGTTGCAGATAGTCAGCACGGAGGTGCCTTCCACCGTCAAGCTCGTTGTGGTTGTGGTTGGCGGCGGTTGTTGCTGTTGTTGAAACTCAGCAGCTTCCTCCTCGCCCAGTTGTTGGATGCTTTTGCTCGGCTGCTGAGAGGACTGTGGAAAGTCTACTTGCCAGCGGCACGTTCCGAGCGCGACTCGCGTTCCCTGTGAGGGAAGAAGAGACCGGTATGAGAAAGAGAAGAAGAAGAAGAGGATTGAAGAAGAACAACAGCTGAAACCTCCTTACCGTAATGGTGGCTATCGGTTGGGCTGCCTGTAGCACTGTCCACGTCCAAGACGAGGCCACCATGCCGCTATTGCAAGCGGCGGCCATGAGCTGCCGGTTTTGAAGGTCCAGCAGCTCCAAAGTGGGCAAGCCGACGAGGTTCTTGGCCTTCAAGCTGAAGACCAGCGCCAGCGTTCCGTTCTGCTCCAGGTAGACCTCTTTCTTTTTGTAAAAGTTCAGCACGGCTTTGCTATCAATGACAAAGGAGAGGTCTGCCGGGGCGGTTGGAGGGAGGACATAACAGGCCTGCTGTTGCGCTGCCAGCGTCGCCTTGCCCGCCGACTCCTTCGCCTTACCCGCCGACTCCTTCGCCTTGCGTTGCCCAAACATGTTTGCGAACATTGTTGGAGGTGAGTGAAAGTTGTGTTGTTGTTGTTGTTGGATGTCCAAAACACAAAAGTGTGGAAGAAGAAAGAGAGACCATGTTTATACTGTTGGCAAATTGGAGAACTCCACAAGCATCCTTTCCGGTGGAGGTGAGCTCTCTCCTGCTTTTTCCTGCGGACGGAGTTCTCTCATTTCATTCTCGCTTACGTCAGTCTGGCTGGCAGCATTACCACCATCACGTGGGGTTGTCGCCTATAGTGGTCCTCGAGGTTGGGTGATGCTTTTCTCACGTGACTGGGCATCGTAGGAGGGATGAAACGCCAACACAACAACTTTGCTTTTTTTTCTCTCTCGACCCTATCCCTCCTCTTTGGCAAAAGAAGGCCAGAAGATCTTCTTGTTGCCACCACTCGCGTGCACCCTACACCACCACCACTGGCACTTGCCGCCACAAAGTCATGGTGCACTTATAGCTTGTGAAGAGAGGCAACAAATAAGATCTTTACAAAAGAAGAAGAAAAAGCAACATCTAGCAGCGCGTTAACGTTACTGCTGTTGCGGAGCGGCACTCGTGGCTTCCAGGATGAACGTCGTAACGACGGGTCGATGATCGGAGCCACAAGTCAGCCGTCCGACGTTCGTGTTGCTCGCGGGTGGCCATCGCTCATCCGGGATGTTTGGTGGGTGCGCCCAACTATCCTCCACAATCAGTTTGGAGCTCTTGAAAACGGGTTTCTGCAAAAGAGTTGAAGAGGAGGAGGGAGAGGAGGAGGAGGAGGAAGAAGAAGAAGCCTCTTGGCCAGTTCTTCGTTCCTTTCGTTCCGTCTTTGTAGAGTTCCTTTCGTCCTCATCTTTGAACTCTTCATCATCGTCTTTGACTTGCTCCATGAGTACCCTCATTGTTTCTTTGGAGCAGTGCAAGTTTTGTCCTAACAACCACCTCATCACTCGTTTATTCCTCTTTCTTTCCTCCTCTTCTTCCTCTTCTTCCTCTGCTGCCTCTTCGTCCTTTTCACGCTGAGCCTCTTTCTTCAGGTCAAAGTGTCGCAACCAGATAAAGTCCACTCCGACATCGTTGTCTTCATGGTTGCGATGTGTTACTCCCACTTCTCTTCCATGTCGCAACGCAAACGTTGATGAGTAATTATTTGTCATTGTGGCTGTGGAAGTTCTTGCGCTCGTTGTGATGGATGAGGTTGTGCCGTGATTGTTATTGTGGTTTTGTTTTGTCTTCTTTTTCCTATCCCCCAGAATAAGGTGTCGATAGACGCTATCTTCCTCTCCGCCGTTAAAATCTCCAGCTAAAATAACCGGAATGAGTGCTTCTTTTGCTTCTTTTGCTTCTTGTGAAGATGAAGAAGACGTTGAAGGGGAGGAGAAAGAGAAGAAAGAGGGCAAGCTGCGATGGACGTAGTGGTCGATGTAGGCAGTCACTTTGCGAACTTGTTCAAGGCGCATTGCCACGTCGGCGTTGTGGTGAGGGAACGTTAAGTGAGTGTTCACCACCACGAAGCAACCGCCTGTCTATTGTTTTTTTTTAAAGATAGAAAGAAGGGAATAAGAAAGAGAAAGTAAAATGGGAGAAAGTATGATCTGAACTTGAGAAGAGAGAAGCACAGAAGAGAAAGAACAAGAGAAACAGAAGAGAAAGAGCTAAGAGAGAAGCAGAGAAAGAGTGAGCAGAGAAAGAAAAAGAGACGGTAGCAGAGAACACGAGGAACGAGAAAGAGAGAGAGAGAGAGAGAGAGAGAGAGAGAACAAGAGAAAGAGAGAGAGAAAGAGAGAGAGGAGGAGAGAGACAGAATGGAATAGGGAGCAGGAAGGCAGGAAAACATACTTCCACGCATTGAAACAGGACGAGAAGAGCCACGCGGTTGCCACAGTCACGAAACTCTATGGGGCGAGTGTCCAACACTCTCAGACTGGGTTTATGAGCGTCGCTCTGCTTTCGATAGAAAATGGCAAGCCCATCCGCCTTTTTGCCCGACCGCTTTGCTCTTTCTTCTGCAAAACTTTTTTTCAGATTTTTTTTTTTGATTAGTGATTTCTGTAGAAGAGAAGAGGAAGAGGGAAGAAGAAAGCTCACCCTAATTTCTCAAAGGCAGAAGAGTACAGCTGCATGAAGGGAGGGTGGAACCAATACTCCTGCAGACAGACCACGTCCGCATCGATGGTCCTCAAGCTAGCCAGGCATTGCTCCTCGTGCCGCTTCCTCCAGCGAGCCTCGTCCCTGCTCTCCGTCTTGCCCCCCTCGATGATGTGGTAGCACGGCGCCAAGACGTTGAAGGTGGCCACCTTGACGCGTCTCTGCCAGGGACGCAGCAGCTGGGTTGCTGTCTTCATCTCTCTTTTCTTTCTTTCTGTCTTCTTTTTTTAAGCATTTATGCCGACATTTCAAGCGTCATCTCATTTTTTGCGGACATTCATGTCGTCATGTTAATGGGTCCCCGTTCGAAGCTCACTAAGGAGTCCCTTCTTCTTCACTCAGTCGTTTCGTGTGCCAAGCTTCCTCTTCAAGAGTCTTGCTGCAGCGGCAGTAGCATTGGCGTCGACATTTTCCTGGTTCGAATCCTGCTGTCGACATTTTTCAAAACTAAAAGTAACGCAGATCGAACCCCACCATCACGCTAAAATTTTTGGTTGCAAGAAAAAGAAAGAAAGAAAAGAATGGAAACCGCTTCTCTTGTGCTTGTCTCGTTTACAGAAGGCTCCTTGTCCAACTCCAAGCTTGCCAAAGGTTTGTTTTCGTTTTTCCTTTTTGTTGTTGACTTGTTTGTTTCTCAACAACAAAAAATACAAACAAAACAAAAAAAGATTAGTTTTGTTCTTGAAGAACGAGCTGTCCATCGGTCCAGCCGAGCTGTCCTTGTTCCAAGGTCTGGCCGACCTGCCGTGGATGCTCAAGCCGCTCATCTACTGCTACTGCCTGGCCGTCCCTCTGTGGGGCTTTCACCACCGTTCCTACCTCTGCCTCGCCAGCCTGTTGGCCGTTGCGTGCACGCTCTCGCTCTGCTTTGGGGTGGCAGCGGCCCCGCTGCACGTCTTCGTGGCCCTCTTGGGGCGGTCGGCCGCTGCCGCTGTGATGGACCTGCTTATGGATGACTTGGTCGTGGCTCGCTTGAACCGGAGCACCCTGCAAGAGGTTCATGTTCTCCAGACAGCTTGTGCAGTTGGTAGTTATCTTCACTGCTTCTTGTTCTTCTTCTTCTTCTTCTTCTTCTTCTTACTCTTTTGCTCATCTGTTATTCTCGTGGTAAAAATATTAGCGGCCGCCTTGGGCAGTTTGCTCAGCTCTTACGGTTCGGGATGGCTCTTTGCCCATCTCTCCCTTCGTTCCATAATGCTCATGGACCTCTTTCTAGCCGCTAGCACCCTCTCTCTCGCTTTCTTTATCTCAGAGACGCCTTCTGCTTCATCTTCGTCGTCATCATCTTGGACGTTAATTTGGCAAGAAACCAAAGCTGTGTTCTCCTCCATTCTCTCTTCTTCCTCTCCTTCTACCACGAGACAAGCAGCCCTCTTTATGATGCTCTGGATGAGTTTTCCAGCGGCTGCATCTGCCGTCATAGAAGTGGTAACGTTATTTCTTTTAACATCTCCTCCGCTTTCTTTCTCGGCAGCGCAATTGGGGGACATGCAGTTTGCTGTTCGAGCTGCAAAACTTTTAGTGCTGTGGCTATTTGGCTTTCGTGGATATGTGGCTCGCATGAAGCCTCATACGATGCTTTTATCGGCGCTCTTCGTTTCTCTTTTGCTTCTACTTCCTTCTTTCTTCCTCCTTTCTTCTTCTTCTTCGATGATGGTGATGGCAGCTGTTGTTGGACAAAGCTTATCCTCTTTGCTCATCTACCGAGCAGCTGTTTTGCTTAGCACTATCATCTGTGACAACAACAAAAAAAAAGTAAGAAATGAGGAGGACGAGAACAACAACACCAAAGAAAGCAAACGAATGTGGGTGATGTTGATGGCGATGATGAACGTGGCGGAAGACCTGATTCAGCCGTTATTGGTTTCAATAATACTCTGGTCTGGTGGAATCGAACGCATGGACGAAGGCAGCAAAGACTTGAACTTGAGTTCCGCTTCGTTGGCGCGGTTGTGGTTGAGCGTGATCGCCACGTTTGGTGTTCCTTTGTTCTGGCTTCTCCTTTGGCCATTTACTTTTCAGCGTCTCAACAGCACTAAGAAAAGTAGGTGAGGCCTGGCTATGCTCTTCCAACCAAGCGGCGAGATTGAAAGCGCCGTGACTATTGGTATTCTTTTTGTTAACTTTTTTGTGTTCAGCTGTGTTCTCCTCCCTTCTCTTCCCTTTTGTCTAATCTCTTACTTTCATCACAAGTAGGCAACAACAGAGGAAAGCCCTCCGAACGGAGTGAAGACTCAGAAGAATGGAAGAAAACAAAATCTTTGTTGTCGAATGGAACAAAAGGCCGAAAGAACCAAAAAGAAAACTCTTCGCAAACCTTTAGCTCATACCAAAACTGAGAAGGCAACGGCCTTCTTCTTCTTCTTCCTCTTCACATTCAGCTTAGTAGTATCCGGTGTTATCCTCGTACTCGGGCTCAGGGAAGCGGATGTTGGGGATCTCGTACTCGTAGTTCACGTCTGGCACCTTCACGTTGGGGATCTTCACGTGAGGCAACTTGATGTTCGCCATCTTGATGGTGGGCAGCTTGATCACAGGGCCGGCCACGGTGGGGATCTGAATGTTGGGCACCTGCACCTTCTCCAACTGCAAGTCCTCCAAGGTGATGACCTTGGCGGGGATGCTGGGGAGCTGGATGGGCTCCAGGCAGATGTCAGGGAACTTGATGGCGGGGAGCTTGATCTTGGGGAACTTGATCTCTGTTGTTTGGTTGTTGTTTCAGCAACAGCTCAACCACAACACGAAGAGGAACGAAGAACGAAGCAGAAGGATGAAGAAAAACCTCGAACAGGACGAAGAAGAAGGACAACAATGAAACAACAGAACAAAGCAAAGAATCAAGGAGGAGGAGAAGAATGGGAGTAAGAGAGAAGGGAGGGAAGGGTTACCAGGGATGTAGATCTTGGGGCCAGGCACGGTGGGGAGCTCCAAGGTGCCCATGGGGATCTCGGGGAAGTGCACATCGGGGACCTTCAAGTCACCAGGGCAGATCTTCCTCATCTTGATGTCCTCCAACACGATGTCCTCAAAGGACAGCTCGGGCATGCTGATGGTGTCCTCGTACTTGTCCCAGGTGACCTCGGGGGCGATGACATCCCCTCCGTAGGACACGTCTCCGCCATCGTAGGACACATCGCCTCCATCGTAAGACACATCACCGCCATCGTAAGTCACATCTCCTCCATCGTAGGAGACATCACCGCCATCGTAAGTCACGTCTCCTCCATCGTAGGACACATCACCGCCATCATAAGTCACGTCTCCTCCATCGTAGGAGACGTCTCCGCCGTCGTAGGTCACCTCTCCTCCGTCGTAGGAGACATCCCCGCCGTCGTAGGTCACATCATCGCCGTCATAGGAGACGTCCCCGCTGCCGTAGTTCACGCCCCTCCTGGTGGGAGCCGCAAAGGCCGCCGACACCAAGAGCAAGCCCAGAGCAATGCGCCACAAGAGTTTCATCCGTGTGTTAGTATCTGCAGCAGCAAAAAAGCCAAAGGTGGTCTTAGGTTGTTCGTTGGTTTGTTGGGTTGTTGGTTGTGGAGATGAACGAAGAGGGAGGAGTCCACCGTGGGTTTATATAGTTGGAAAGGAATGGATGATCGGAACGTGGTCGTGACAAACTTGTCGGGGGAGGGAAGGTGCTGCTGAGCGGTTTTCTTGCAGTTTGGCGGCTAGTTTTCCGTTGAGGCCTTTGCGCTCCTCCTCCTCCTCTTTGCTTTCAGCTCGTGAACTTGCAAGGTGTTCCATCCTGACTTTTCGATGGAACTTTACTTCGTCGTGGGGTTACCTCCTCCAACCGGTGCTTCTTGTTCAGCTTTTCTTCTCTCTCTCTCTCTTCTCTCTCTTCTCTCTCTTCTCTCTTCTCCCTCTTCTCCCTCTTCTCCCTCTTCTCTCTCTTCTCTCTCTTCTTCCTCTCTCTGTATGAAAAGAGAGAGAACGCAAAGAAACCAAAAGGAAGGGCTTGTTGTTCGACTTGAGCACCTCCAAGTGGCCGTTCCTGGCGGCCTGCGCGCAGGTGTGCTTGTCCCAGGGGCATCCTTGCTCTCTGGCCCATTGCAGCACCTCCAGCTGGCCGTTCATGGCGGCGTAGGCGCAGGTCTGCTCGTCCCAGGGACACCCCTGCTCTCGCAGCCAGCAAAGGACGTCCAGGTGGCCGTTCCTGGCAGCAAAGGCGGCGGTGAAGGCGCTCCAAGGGAACAATTCCGTATAATAGGCCGCCGTTTGCTGGCTGCTCTGCTGTTGTTGTTGCTGCTGCTGGCGCTCTCTGACCCACTTCAACACCTCCAGCTGGCCTTGCTCTGCCGCCCAGTTGCAGACGTGCACGGTCAGGAAGGGGGGCGGGTTGAACTGCAGGCCCCACCGCAGGAGGGAGACGGAGCCGCAGAGGGTCCGCCAGCAGAGGAATCTCCTGGGTCGGGCGGGGCTGCAGGCGAACCATCGCTTGCAGGTTCTGGCGGCCACGGATACCATACCCCGAGGCAGCATGCCTAGGATGTGGCACAACAGCTCGTCCGGCAGTGCATCGATGGTGGCCGTCGCCTCTTGCATTCTCCTCTTTGTAATGGTGGGAAGGAATGAAGCCAGGTAACCGAAAACGTGACGTGGATATTTCTATTTTTGCGAAATTATGATGTCACATTATGCTTCGAAAGGAAATTTTCGATCGGCTTGTACCTAAAATGGATGCCATGATGTCACTTCTGGAAAGTGGTTTGTCAAGACAAAGGAAGATGGAAAGCCAAGGAGAGGAGAACGAAACAACAACGGGGCCGCGAGTGGAGCCAAGGGGGAATGCAGGCTCAGAAGAAAGGGAGGACTTGAAGGTATGCTTTTGTGCGGACTTGCATGGAAACGTACTTCACTACCAACGCTTGTTGCAATTTGCTTTTGAGGAGGAAAATTGGTTCGTTCTTTGAGCTTCACCTATGTTGCATCCGCTTCACTCTCTCTCTCACTCATACTATCTTCCTCTCCTTTCTTCTCTTCCATCACAAAGCGATGCTTTGCTGCTCGGTGGTGACCTGATGCCCAAACGCATGTCCTCTCCCGCCAAACAGCTCTCCTACTTCACCGACAACATTCTCCCTCTCTTCCTCCGCCACAAAAAGAAGCCGCAGCAGCACCTCTACTTGATCCTCGGCAACGCCGATGCCATCACGAACCTGGACGCTCTGCGCGAGCTCTCCTCGCAGCACGGCGCGTGCTTCCAGCTGCTGCACAGCCAGGTGGTGCCGCTCTGCGGCTCCGCCCGTTGGCGCCTGTTGGGCTACAGCCATATCCCCTTCAGCCCGCACCGGAGAAAGGACTGGGAGAAGGCGGACTTCTCGGAGGCGCCCTTCACTGGGTTTCGAAGGCGGAGGGCAGAGTACCGGTTGGAGGGGTGCTACGTGTCCAAAGGAGAGGACGTGCAGTTCAACGTGAATATAGACCTCGCAGAGCATTGTCAACAAAGTAACGTGCTTTTCTTCTTATTACTACTGTTCTTGTTCTTCTGCTTCTGCTGCTGCTGCTTGTTCTTGTTCTTGTTCTTCTTCTTGTTCTTCTTCTTGTTCTTCTTCTTCTTCTTCTTCTTCTTCTTCTTGTTCTTGTTCTTCTTCTTCTTCTTCTTCTTCTTCTTCTTCTGCTGCTGCTTGTTCTTGTTCTCGTTCTTCTTGTTCTTCTTCTTTTTCTTCTTCTTCTTCTTCTTACGTTTTGTTTCGGTTTAGCATCAATCTACAACGACCTTGAAGCCATTCTCCGTGCAGAAGAAGAACAACGACAAAACGACAAAGACGGCGACATCTACGCTAACCACATCTGGATGGTCCACACGCCTCCTTTCGATACCGCTTTAGACATTCTCAAAACGGGAGAGCACGTTGGCAGCGAAGCTCTCCTCCACTTTATCCAACAGAAGCAACCCTTGTTGACGCTTCATGGCCACATCCACGAAACCGTCTCCATGTCCAACGGACAGTTCTCTCAACGCATTGGCGAAAGAACCCTCAGCATCAGCGTTGGGCACGAATATCATCGACCGGAAGTGCGCTGCATCCTCTTTCACACGGGTAAAGTCGGGGAAGCGCAGCGGGTGAGTTTGCCTGTGAACAATGGCAACGAGAAAAGGCAGAAGAAGGATGAGTAGGAGCGCGAAGATGAGGTCCTTCTTGTTATGAGCACGGCGACAGGCTGTTTGTTAATGTATGTATGTATTCAATATGTTTTGCGTTATTTTATCTTATTGTATCCTTGCTGCTGTTGTCGACAAGAACGTAACGCAATAAAGAAAGAGAGCTCTAGGAGGAAACGGCACAAAGAAACAGATACTGAAGACGAAGCAGAGCACCGACAAGGAAAAACAACAATGCAGAGGGAAAGAAGTGAAGAGGAACAAACGACTCAACGGTACAATATAGAAGATGTGTTGCCAGCGGAGTTACTAAGCCATATCTTGCAAATGCTTCCTGAAGAGAGCGTGGCACCGGCCTCAAGGACCTGCCGCCGATGGTTCTCCTGCAGTCCGCCTTGCCTCCGAAAGAAACTCAGCCTGCGGTGGGCCTGCTCCTCCCTTCCAGCAATACAATGGGCCAGAGCAAACCGATGCCCTTGGAACCATTGGGTATGCGCCCACGCCGCAAGACACGGCCGGTTGGAAGTATTGCAGTGGGCCAGAGCAAACAGATGCCCTTGGAGCAGAGAGACGTGTAACAACGCTGCCGAGAATGGCCACTTACATGTATTGCAGTGGGCCAGAGAGAACGGATGCCCTTGGGGCATAGATACTAGTGACAATGCCTCTAAGAAGGGCCATTTGGAGGTGCTGCGGTGGGCCAGGGAGAACGGCTGTCCTTGGCATCACTGGACTTGCGCCTTTGCTGCCGAGAATGGCCATTTGCACGTGTTGCGGTGGGCCAGAGCAAACAGGTGCCCTTGGAGCGAAGAGACCTGTAACAGCGCCGCCGAGAACGGCCATTTGCACGTGCTGCAGTGGGCCAGGGAGAACGGCTGTCCTTGGAATCACGAGTTGATATGTGACCGTGCCTACATGAACGGCCATTTGGAGCTGTTACAGTGGGCGAAAGACAATCGCCCAGAGAAAACAAAACGAAAGTAGCAGCCGAAGATCGTACCACAGGTTGGAAGCAGAGAGGCCAATGGAGAGAACGAAAATGGAGAAAACAGAGAGAGAGAGAGAGAGAGAGAGAGAGAGAGGAACAACGAAAGAATGATAAAACAAATCATAATTTACCAATAAGACAAAACAATCGCAAAGAAGCAAAACTAAAAGAGAAGTTGTTGCAGCTTTGCAGGAGGGATACCAACCAGCTCCTCAACCGGCGGTAACTTGTGCGCCGCCAATAGGTCCGCAGCCAACGCCGCAACAGGATCACGTCCCAGCGTTGCGATGGCCACCACTTTTCCTTCTCTCAAGTAATAAGCCACGAAAGAAAGCGAGGAGATAGCAGCAGAGAGATCTCCATCCACCAAAACGCGGTCAAAGGATGTGGCATGACCGCAGAAGCGAATGCTTTTGCCGTACTGGACCGTCCAGAAGAAAGGTATGGAGCGAAGAGGGGCGCTTCCTTCCGTCAACATGTTCTTGGCTGCAATGGAGCCGTGGTATTGAGCCGTTCCCCAATGCTCCACGCGAACTTCTTCAGCAGTGAGCCAGTATGGGAAAACGAGCGATGTCGCCGCCGACGTATACGTCTGTTGCTGCTTTGAGATACTTTTGGAGAAGGTTAACCAGATAGAAAGAAGAGAAGAAGCAAGATGACGATTGACAGAACAAGAGGATAAAAGGTACATACCTCATCCGTGTGAATGCTACCATCGCGAGCAAATCTGACATCCTCTCTCTTAAACATGTCCGTAACAGGCACAACACCAGCTCCCACAACGCATACATCACACGCCACTGCTTCTTCCTTTCCTTCTTCATCCTCTACAACCACCGCTGCTATCTCTCCATCTTTGTTGCTAAACTCTTTCAACTTGCGCCTCGTTAGAAAGACTACTCCCTTCTCTTCATGCAATCTTTGCAAGGCAGCCCCAACTTCTGCTCCAAGGACTCTTTCGAAGGGAACCGTTTCCATTCCAACAACGGTAACGCTGCGCGCCTTGCTAACGATGCAAGAAGCCACTTCCATGCCGATAAAGGAGGAGCCAATGAGAACGACATTCTTGTCAGCGATGGAGTTGATGATGCGGTGAGAATCTTCCAGAGAGCGAAGCGTGTGGATGTTTTGGAGGTCGTGACCTGGTATCATTTCAAGACGACGTGGACTGAGAGAGAGAGAGAGAGAGAGAGAGAGAGAAGTAAGTAAAGAAGAAAGCAACTATAGAAGTTAAGCAAGAAATGAAGAGAAAGAATAACGCACTCAGCACCAGTTGCCACAAACAGCTTATCATAGACATACTCCTTTCCATTAGAAGCCCACAGTTTATGCGCCTCCACATCCACTTTCTCCACCTTCACTCCAAACAGGGTCTCTATCTCGTTCTTCTCGAAGTAATCTTCCTCCGATCGCAGTTTGATGCGCTCATGCTCGATGTTCATCGCCTTGCTGAGCTTCGGTCGGTCGTAAGGAGAGAGCGGCTCTCTGGAGAAGAACAGGATGCGGCCTGCAAACCCTTCTTTGCGTAAAGTCTCGGCACAAGTGAGCCCCGCTGCTCCGCCTCCCACAATAATAAACACTCTGTCATCTGGTTTCTTCTCCTTCTTCGTTTCTTCACAAGGAGAAGCAGAAGAACAAGAAGCAGAGAGAGGAGAGAAACGACCGGATTTAACGGAGGAAGGAGAGCCACGAACGTAAACAAGGTTTTGGTCCTGGTCCACACGAACGGAGAACGTCGAGATGTGGTCTAACCCTGGAAAGTCTTCAATGTCGCCGGTGGTGGTGTTGAAGCAGGCCCCATGCCAAGGACAACGAATGCGACCTTTAGACAGAGACTTTTTGAAAAGAAAGCGAAGAAACCCAGTGAGTGTACTAGAAGAGGAAGGAAAGAAAGAAAACAGAAGGGGGAAAAGCGACAAAGAAGTGAAGGCAGATGCATGAAGAGCGACAAAGCTGAAAGAAGACAGAAGACAAAAGAAAGCAGGAAGAAGAAAGAAGAACTAGTGAATGGACAAGGACAAGGACAAGGACAAGGACAAGGACAAGGACAAGGACAAGGACAAGGACAAGGACAAGGACAAGGACAAGGACAAGGACAAGGACAAGGACAAGGACAAGGACAAGGACAAGGACAAGGACAAGGACAAGGACAAGGACAAGGACAAGGACAAGGACAAGGACAAGGACAAGGACAAGGACAAGGACAAGGACAAGGACAAGGACAAGGACAAGGACAAGGACAAGGACAAGGCAAGCAAGAGGGGATTCACAAATAGAAGAAACAGAAATGAAAAAGAACTCTAACATACGCCATTCTTGAGAGGGGCGCCGTAGTGAGTGCAACGGTTGCCAACAGCCTTGAACACCCCCTCCTCGTTGATGAGGAGCACTTTGCCACCAGCAAAATCAACTTCTTTCATCCTTATCATGAATAAACAAGAGTGAGATTTTGAAAAAAAAAACAAAGACCTGTTCGGTGCACGTACTGTCCATTTTCCAGGTCGGTGACTTTGGCGACCGCCTCCTCCACCTCCACGTCCGCTTGGTTGACGACTTCCATCTTCTTCTCTTCTCTTTTTCTTTTTCTTTTTTTGCTTTTAATATATTGTTGAAAAGGAATAGAACCTTCCGTTCTGTTCATACAATACTGTCCAAAAATCCAATGCGAAAAGCCGACTCTGCTTCCCATGGACCACTTTTTCCCCTCTTTGATTCCTCATCGAACATGTGTACTATAGCAGAAAACTTCGTTTTCGTTTTCTTTTTCTTTTCGTTTCAAGCACGAAGCGACCGCACCGTCCTTTGTTGGTGTTGCTTCTCCAAGTGTTGCCGGATCATCGGCTCATAGGCATTCAATGGCGGCACCACCGCTCCCACGATCTTCGCCTTGTCATCCCAGGTTCTCATCTTCAGCAGGACCTCGAACAAAGCGCTCTGCTCAAAGCTTTGGGCTTCTTGCTCGGTCATCGGGCCGCCTTGGTAGGAGAGCGTGGTTTGGCTGGCGGAGGACAGTTTCTTGAGGTATTCGGGATTCTTCCAACATAAGTATCTCTGTTTGGTTTCGTTGTAATGTTGTTTTAGGAAAAAGAAGAACGGAGAAAGAAGAAAGCAGATAGAAGGAAGAAGAAGAAGAAAAAGAAGAAGAAGAAGAAGAAGAACAAGAAGAAGAACAAGAACAAGAAGAAGAACAAGAAGAAGAACAAATCAAGGAGAAGAAGAACAAGAACAACAAGAATACCTTTGCCTGAACATGTCTCTCCACGATGAGCGCCACTCGCTCCGAGAAGCCAAGTTCTTGCAGGTAGAGCGCGCCCCACTTCTCGTGCAGTTGGGTCCCACAGTTTCCCATCTTTTGGTCTTCCAGCTGGCCGCCCACGTTCAGTTTCTCCCTCATGGACTCCGTAACGGGGCAAAAGTGTCCGATATCATGGAACAAGCTCCCCAGTATGACTTCGTCATCTGCGCCTGTATTATTTTTTTTAAGAAGAAAGAAAGAGAAGATGCAGAGAAGAAGAAGAAGAAGAAGAAGAAGAAAGAAGAAGAAGCTGAAGAAGAAGAAGAAGAACAAGAAGAAGAAGAGAGAGAGGAAAAAAAAGATGAGAAGGAGAAAAACCTGAGTCTTTGGCGAATTTGGCGCACTGAAGGGCGTGCTCGAGTTGGCTGACGTCCTCCCCGATGTAATCTTGGAGAGAGGCCTCTGTCAGAATGGCTCTCAGCTCCAGCAACACGCGCTCGACCTCTTGGTTGGCACCACTGTCTTCAACGGGTTGTTGTGTGGAGTTTTGCATCTCTCAGGTTTGTGGGTCTTTGAAGCCAAAAAAACCAAAAAAAAAAAAAAACGTTAAGGAAGGAGGAGAAGTGCCGAACGAAACGTAAAAACCACGTGAATTTCGATCGAAAACAGCTTAAAAGTAGGCCTAAAACCCTTTAAAAGGCGAATTGAGATTGATTAAAATTGTAAAAAAAGGAAAATAAATGATAACAAATGATCTTCGTGCAGATTATACAACGTCAGTTCAACTCGGGATGTATGCCGTTTTCTCTATATTTGCACAATCAATTTTGTTCTTTTCTTTGGTGTCTTCTTCTTCATGTTCTTCTTCTTCCTCTTCTTTGTTCTTTTTCTTTGCTTGTTCTTCTTGTTCTTCACCTTCTTCTTCTGAGACTTCTTGTTGTTCTTGTTCTTTTCTTGTTCTTCTTGTTCTTCGTCTTCTTCTTCTTCTGGTTCTTCTTCTTCTCCTCCTTAAATTGCCTTTCTGTGACGGTGAAATATAAGAAGGCACCAAATAACAGATGCAAAGGAAAGGGTTTTTTTATTTGCCGGTCAGGAACGAGCCACCACAAAAGGAACAACGATACCAGCAGAACGGTGAAATACTTTTGGTAAAGAGCTGCAATGGACCACCCGCTCTCTCCCGGTTGCTGCTGTGCCGCATCGGCGTTTGGCTGAGCATTGTCAATGAGGCCATCGTCATAAGGATGTCCTTGCCCTCTCAACCACCGGAGCACTTCTCGTCGTCTGCCAGCAACAGCTCTTTGTGCCACTTCCTCCACATCCCAAGTGCAACCCTTCGCGATCAGCCACTGGAGCACATGCACGTGTCCGCGTTCTGCCGCAACGCCGCATAGCTTCTGATCCAAGAGAATTCCTTGCGCGCTTGCGAGCCACTTCAAGCATGCCAACTGCCCATATTTTGCCGCTTCATGCGACAGCTCCTCTACCAACCGATGATGATTCGATTTCCACACCATTTGCCCTTGTTTATCGCTCATATGAACCGTTATCAACCACTGCAGCGTGCGTAGCTGCCCGTTCTTCGTTGCCAACAACAAAACTCGATCTTTGTCCAACGAACATCCTTTGGCAAGCGCCCATCGCAGCACCTTCCAATGTCCATACCTGGCTGCCTCGTTGCAGACTTGCGCATTCCAAGGACATGGTCCTTGTACTCCTTTTTCTCCTTGTCGAAGCCATTGAAGTGCCTTCAAGTTACCACGGGCTGCCTTTTCATCAGCTGCTGCTGCTGCCTCTTCTCCTCAGCAGAGGGTGGCGGCAAAGTTGTCTGACAGCGATCTTAACGCGGTGTATCGTTCGGCTAGCGATGTAGTACTGTTGGCAACTGCCAACATAACCAACTCTTTCTTCGTTTCTTTCTTCATTTCTTTTCTCTTTTCTGTCGACAATCTCACGTCAGCTATCATCGATCTTTTATGTCGACACCGAGACATTCCGAAGATCTTTCTCCTGCCTTCCCTGGAACTTTCCCGAGCCTAGAACTTAAGAACAAAGAAACCAAGAAGTCACTCCCCAACCCCGAGCCCCTTTCCTTCCTTGGTTGCCTTCTCAACTATAAATACTTTTCCCACAACCAAGAACACACAGACGAAAAACGAAGAAACAACACACTCACAAACACACTTGTTTTCTTCCTCTCATTAAATACGTTTGGCTCCCGTCTTTCTCTTGGTTCCTGTCTTGGTTCTATGCTCAGGTTCTAACAGTACGGCGCTATCACCTCGCCGGCGAGAACGGCGCATGGTTATCGCCACTCATGCCCATCTACGGTCGATATTTATCAGTGCATCAGATTGTGTCCATGGTGGCAGTGACAGTAGATGAATAATGTTGAAATATCGACCGTAGATGGGCATGAGTGGCGATAACCCTGCCCAGCGCAGTTTGTTGGTTGCGCCAAGCACGGCCTTTCTTCAGGGCACACCAGGCTTACGATAGTCTTTGTATTCAACTGTTCTGGATAGAGCCCGTTTCTGGGTAAGCTCAAAACCCTCTGGAGCAAGAAAAAAGATCAAACGTTGGCGATGGAAGTTAGCTTTCCTGTTAAAACAATGAAGAATCAACGAGAAAAAAACAAAAGGAAAACAGAAACAGAAGAGGAAGTAGAAGTGGAGGCAGAAGAGGAGGAAGAGGAAGAGAAGGAGGAGGGAGTACCAAAACCAAGCAACACAGCAGGAAAGAAGAGAGGGCAAAGCACTACAGCACTTTGAAAGGGTAGAATAATCCAACCGCACCGCAAAGAAGCTGCGCCGTATTTTTCCCTTTCAAGGTGCTGTAGTCCTTCATCGAGGGGGTTTTACTTGTTGCAGTTATTGCACCGCAAGAAGCTGCGGCCGTATTCTTGTCTCTCTCTTCTCTCTTCTCTCTTCTCTCTTCTCTCTTCTCTCTTCTCTCTTCTCTCTTCTCTCTTCTCTCTTCTCTCTCTTCCAATCCACAGTCAAAAGAGAATGATCTTGTTGATCTTATATTTGTGTCGACAAGCAACTTCGGCCGTTGCAAAAGTGTAGCAAAAGAGAGAAAAAAAAGAGTAGCGGGGGCAGCAGCACTTTCGAAAGCCAAAAAAACATGTCCTGCGCTACTTTTTCTCTACCCGATTCCCTTGTTGTTGGTTTGGGTAAAAAAGCGTAGCTGAAGAAGGACGAAACAAGTAGTGGGCAAAGGAGATGGCGGACCACCATGAGGCGTTCGAAGGGCTGTTGAACCAGATCAGCGAGCTGGAAAAAGCGCAGCGACAGGAGGAGGTGAAGCTGTTCGAGGAGAAACAGAAGCACGCGCATACGCAGCAAGAGTTGAAGAAAGGTTTGTTAGTCGCTTTCTTTTCTCCGTTCTTCGTTCTTCTTTCTGCTTTCTGCTTTCTGCTTCCTTCTTTCTTCTGCAGCTTTTCTCCCTTCCTTCGTCCTCTTTTTTGTTTTGCTTTGTTTTTGATGTAGACATCAACGAACAGCGGAACAGTTGGGAGAGAGTTGGAAGCAAAAATATTTAGAGCTGAAAGAGACCTTGTCCCAAACGGAGACCAAGTTGGCTACCGAACAAAAGGCCAACGTGCAGTTGAAAGGCGCCCTCAAGTTAGCCAAACAAGAAAACCAGCTGCTTCGTGAACATGACGAGAAGCAAACTGCTGAATTCAAACAAAAGCGGTACTTTCTCTCTCTCTCTCTCTCTCTCTCTGTTTCTTGTAGCCTTCTTTCATTACACGGTCGACGCTTATCAACATAACATACATACAGAGAAGAGTTTCTGAACGTTATGAAGAACACTAACGATAACATTCGTGAGCTTCACTCCCTGTACAAGAAAAAGGCGGTTGTGAAGAGATTAGAACAAGCCGTTCTAGAAGTCGAGCAACTCAAAGAAGAGCGTACGTAAAGCCTTACCAAACCAAACAGCAAATACATATTACACAACAACAAGAGAATCTAAAGCATTCGTTCTTCGCTTGCAAATCAAACAGTCGGAGAACTGAGAGATGGAAATAAAACGAATGCTGACCTCATCAAAGAGCTACAAAGACTAAAGACTGAACTTGGCGAGACACAGCAACAAAAAGACCAGCTCAGCCAACGACTGATGGACGTGCTCCAGGAGAGAATGGACGTCGTGTCTTCCACCATCGATGAGGATGTGTCTTTGGGAGAAGACACCAGTCATGCAGATACAGTGACACTTGTAATGTATTCTTTCTTTTTCTTTGTTTATTTATTTTGCTTCTAATGTATTAACACAACAATAGGAAATGAAAGAAACGAAAGACGAAGAGAAAGGGCAAGAGAAACAAACACAAATCGAAGCATGCCAACAAGAAGCGCTGAGAAAGAGAATTGTGGAGTTGGAAGCTGCCATCGAAGAGCACAAGTCGGTCCATGAAAGCACGATCAAAGAGTTTCATGACTTGGACGAGTACCTATCTTTATTTTTTTTCCCTATATTTTGATCCCTTCTTTTCTTCCTTTATCGTGCTATGTTCCTTCATAACACTGATTGCTTTTAAAAAAAAGATATGCGCAAACTCTCGCGAGTAATTTGGAGGAACTGCAAGCAGCTTATGACGCTCTCCAAGAACAAATGAATGCCCAGGTTTCTTTTTTTTCTCTCTCTCTCTCTCTCTCTCTCTCTCTTTCTCCTTTGCTTTATCCCAAAACTCACTTGTGCCTCCGAAAGGAGTGTCCCCAATGCGGATTTATACTGCACCCAACGGAACTACTGCCAGGGTCACCCTCATTGCAACCCGAAGAAAAAGAAGGAGCAGAACCCGCGAAACGCTGTTAAGGAAATGGTTTTTTATTCATCACGGGAAATTTCATTACTAATTAATTGCAATTATCCATTCGTTCTAAATCTCCGGTTAACTTAAAGAGGAAATCTTCCATCAAAATTTCCCTAAAATAGAGTACCGGAGATAATTAAATCCAATCAAAAAACACCCGAGGTCGGTAGATTTTTTGGTTTGAGGGTGATTTATCTGGTTTGGACCAAAAAAGAAGAAAGAAGAAAGACACCCCGTAGCGCAGAGCCTAGTCTCTCTGTTTTCCCCCCTCCTTGTGACTTGGTTTATTTTTATGTTTTTGTTGTTGAGGTAAATGGTGCTTTGATGGCGGTGCGGTACCTCAGCCTTTACTTCATTCTTTTATTTTGTATATTGTGTACGTTCTCCTCTCTCTCTCTCTCTCTCTCTCCTCTCTTCTCTCTCTCTCTCTCTCTCTCTCTCTTAAAAAAAATAAAAAATTAGGTACTTCGGGGGAAGAAGAAAACGTACCCTTTCTCGTACCGTTTGGTACGCCTGTGTTCACGAGGGTGCCTCCTGTTTCTGGTGCTGCTTCTGTACGTCCTTCCTTTAGTTGTTGCCCACATAAAAAAATATAGTCTGGTTGTTTGACGATGGCCACTACTCTTTTTATTTCCTGCCAGGAAACGGTTCTTCATGACACGGTGGGGGCCAGGGTTTTCGCTGTCGCTGTTCCTCCTCATGACACAGGTTTGTTGTTTTGTTCCTCTTCTTCTTTCAGTTTTTACGGCTGCTGCCTCTGTTACTGTTCTTGTTGTGGCGGCTGTGGTTGTTCTTCTCTTGCTGGACCTCTTCCTCCCAATATCTGCACAGCTTGTTGTCTTATGTTGTTGCTGTTGTTGTTGTTCTTCTTCTTCTTCTTTTTCTTCTTCTTCTTCTTCTTCTTCTTCTTCTTCTTCTTCTTGTTCTTCTTCTTCTGCTTCTTCTTCTTTTTCTTCTTGTTCTTCTTCTTCTTCTTCTTCTTCTTCTTCTTCTTCTTCTTCTTCTTCTTCTTCTTCTTCTTCTTCTTCTACTTCTGCTTCGTTCTTCTCCTTTTGTTCTTCTTCTTCCTCTTCTTTTTCTTCTACTTCTTTGAATTTTTTCTCACGAAGCTTTGACCCTTCGTCCACTGTTCAGGCGGAAGAGGGGATGTCCGCCTCTTTAGAGAAACCTCCTCACACAACCTCTTCAATTCCTATTGGACCCTTCGCTCAACCCGTCACGAAGCAGATAATGAAGACGATAGCGAGAGTGATGTGACTATCTTTGGGAGTTGCTTGATTCACTTTTCTGCGACCGCCACTTCTTCCTTGGCCAATTTGAATGAATCCTTTGGCGAAATAGAGGAGTTTAGCTTTCAGGAATCAAACGGGAAAGATGTAACCATTGTAGCCACTCCTTTATCTCCTTCAGAGCAACAACAACAAGGTTCGTTCTCCTCTCTTCACTGCGTTATCTCTTCTTCCCTCCTCCTCCCTTTATTTTCTCCGCGAAATAACACTCTCGTAAACAGCGGGAGTTGGCTGCTTTCTATTTATCGTGTTGGGTGATGACTTTGTTCCAATTGGAATGAAGACGACATGTTCCGAACAATTTTTTAATGTTTCGGATTGCTTTGGTATTCACTTTCTCTCTCTTAATGTTCTTATTCATCTCCTTCTTGCTCTCCTTCATTCTCTGTATTCTTTCTTTTGATATTAGACTAGTTTTCCTTAGGCTAACGTACCTTTCAAACCAATACAGCTTTTAAAGAACATGACCAACAAAACTTCCCCGTGATAGGGGTTCACTCGGATGCACGACAGTCGTTAACGCTACTACAAATCCAAAACAATTTCACTGCATTCGAAAAAGATACTTTTCAACTACCAACGGCTGAGCATAGATATTCTTTTGCTTCTGTCGGTAACGTTGCCTTTCTTTCTATGCCCTTCTGTTTACTTTCTGATTGTAATTTCAATTTTCTTCTGTTTGCTCGTCGCTAATCTTTCTGATGCTATTTGTATTTCAAAGACGTCAACAAAGATTCTGCTGAAGACATTCTTCTCTTTATGGACGTGAACCAAACCCTCTTTCTCGGCTCCATTCTTCTCAACTCCAACAAAACATCACTTCCAGGAATTCTCTCTTTACGTCCTCTCAGCAACGACGATCCCTCTTCTTCCATTTGGAAATATGGCGTTAACTGGACAGCAGTCAAAAAACTTTTTGTTGGACCGGATTTGGACGAGGATGGTATCCCTGAATTGTTACTTCTTGTCTATAACGCATTTACAGGAGTGAATTTGGCGGTTTGTTCGGTGGATTCACTTCTTAACGTTAAGTATACTTCGATGATTCCCATTGCATCGGCTTCATCGATGTCAGAAAGAGCCTTGACTGATTCAATAGGGTAATTTTGTTCATTTTATCCCTTTCTTTTTCGCTTTTCATAACGTTTTCCTTGGATGAATAGTTTCCCATTTGGGGCTTTTGTCAATGGGACATTCCCCTTTACCTTCTTGCTACCACGAAAAAGTACTCTTTCTCATGTTACTCTTAGCCTTCTTTTCTTTCGACATAATGATGCTAACCAAACAATCCCTACAACGGTAATGCAGGCACAACGGAATCAACTTTCCCAGGGTTAGCCCTCATTACGCTAGGTCTCCCAACAGTCTACTTTCCAACTTCCTTTCGTCACTTGGACTCCTCCGAATGGGCCCCCGGCAACCCGGAGCTCCTCTTCCAATTCTCCATAGCTAAAACGGGTCCTTTGGAGGCTTTTGTTCGCCTTTCTTTTCAACAAATGGAAAACGAAACTGAAAATGAAAAAAAACACGACGACGGAGACGATGAAGATGAAGGAGAGAAGGCAATGATGGGAGTCGATTGGAACTTTGTGCCTCCTTCGGCCATCAACGAGCCTATTCTCTTTGCGGCGGATGAAAACGAGAAGCAAGTCCAAATAGCTCTCTACAGAGCAGATGTGAAACACGGAACGAAAGCAACAAAAATCGATATGGAAATAGAAACAGAAACGCAGCAAGAACTTCAAAACTGTGACGAAAACGAGTCTACAACGAGAACTAATTCAAATGGAAAGGGGTATGAAAGGAAGATACTTGGAACGAAGACAAGACGAGGAGACGACTCAGACAAGGAAAAACCAAAGCTGAAAAAGTTATACATCAGTTTGAGAGACGTTAACAACGCAGTTATCAACTCTTCTTCGACTCATTCCAATACTCTCATAACCTTCTTCTCCGCTCCCATCTATGACGATGACGACGACGACACACTCGATGGAACGGACGGCGATGGAAGCGACCAAGTCAACGACAACGGAAACGACGGCGAGAGCAAAACCGACAAAGACGAGTCGGAGATTGGCGTCATCGTTGGGCCAACGATTGGAGGCTTCATCGCCGTCATTCTCTTTGTGGGACTGGTTTGGTTGGTTGTGGTCTTTTGGAAGAAGAAGCAGCAGCAAAGGAAGAACAAGGCCAAAGTGAAGGCGAGCGATCAGGAGGAAGAAGACGGAGAAAACAACGGACATCTGGACATGGATGAAGAGAGGGGCATGCCGACAGCTTCTTCTCCCAACCTGGTGGTTCGGCTGGGAGCGCGATCCACGAATGGATAGCGCCGCACGCACAGGGCTTGCATGAAAGACAAACGAAACGAACGCAGCAGCGCGCGCTAACAACCCTTGGCCAAGGGAGCGAGAGAAACAAACGATAACCGTGCTGCTTTTTCTTCTTTTGCCCGCTCTTCTTTCCTCACCGCAGCAAACGAGAGCGAACGACAAGAAAGCACCTACAAGGCCGAACTTCTTCCACACAAGCGCTCGTCCAGTGACAAAGTGGAAAAAAATGTGGAATGGCCAAGCAGCTGCTTATTATCCAACGGACTTAAGCGACGAGCATGCATTCCTGCATGAAGCGATAGGCTCGAAGCCAACGAATGCTCTTTCCTGCCAGAGAGAGAGAGAAAAACCGAATCTCTTTTGTTAATGAATTGCTTTTCTGCCAATGGAAAATCAAAGGGCACGTCGACGAATAAAACGATTGGTTGATTTAAACTTTAGACTCCACCGCAAAACGACGGCGAACCCACAGAAAAAAGTGGGTTTTTGGAAGGTGTGACCGCACCAACCCTCCCAGCTGTGAGCGTCTTGCGCCCCCGCTCAAGTGTTTCTCGGGTGGTGCTTCGGCTATTCCTCAAGTTCGTGCTGACATCTCTCTTTGCTTCAAAGAACAACTTACCAAAAAGAACAGCAAACAAAACATTTAAGTCCCTCCGAAACAACACTGTTGCAGTTGAAACGAAAAAGACAAACGAAACGGCTTAAACATGGGTTTGGACAAGACATTACTGAAGAAGAAAGGCCAGCCCGACGCTGAAAGGGGGCACTACCATGAAATAGGGGAGAGAAAGAAGGGGCTGAGCAGCACCTTCTACTGCTTCATCGTCTACTTTGGGCTTCTTCTCCTGGTTTGCTTCTGCTTTCTCTTTTTTTCTTCTCTTTTCCCTCTTCTCACCAAAAATAAATAAATAAGATGGCAGCTTTGACGAACGTTGGGTTGCACCTGGCCATTCAGCTAGTGGCCAGCAAGGGCGGCCATCCCTTGATCCTCCCGCTGCTCAACCACGTGGCTGCTGCTGCCAGCATCTCCTTGTTCGTGCTCGTCAGCGTTTGCCTCGCCAGGAAATCTGGGTCTGGCTTTCTTGTGGTAAAAAAAAAATTATCTCTTCTCTTCTTCCCTCTTTCTTTCTCCCTATTCTTTCTTGCTTCTTGCTTAACGATGAGTTTTTGAATCCACAAGGTGATGTTCATGGCCGTTTGTGTGCTCTTCTTGACTCTGAGCGTGACCACCCTGACCTCCCTTCACGTCGGCAAAGTCATTCACGAATGCCCTCATCATCTTCATCACAACAACAACAAACATCACAACACCAACTCCAACATTCATCACCCTCATCTCCCTCCTCATCCTCACAAGCCTCATCACAACAAACACAACAACGACTTCCTCCCCATCAAAGTCGAACAAGGAGAAGAAGAGGCTGAAGGAAATGGAATTCTCTCCACTTCTTTCTTCCGTCTTGAAACAATCGTTAAACTTAACAACAAACATCATCTTAACGACAACAACAAGAACAACAAGAACAAACATGAACACGAATACCTGGTGAGAGCTGGGTGTTGGCAAATGTCGTGGTCACAGCACATGATGTTGACGGCCTCGTTGGGCGCGTTGGCGATGATGGCTGTCAGCACTATTGGCCTCTTGTTGATTGGCAGTTTAGCTGCTCTTCAATTGCTACCCTACGAAGAGCAGGAAGAACAAGAGGAGGATGACGAAGAAGGAGTAATGGCCGGAAGGAGAAACAAGGATGGATACGAGTTGTTGTTGACTTCCGATAGCTCGTAAGAGTGAAAGAGAGAAAATGCAAATAAAATAAAAACGTTTATAACGTTTTTGTTTACCAGAAAAGAAAAAAACGACTGGTACTACGAGGATGACGAAAGAACTCTTTTGACTTTTGTCCAAAGCACTTTGTTGATTTCGAAGATGAAACCCAACGCATGCATCTGTTGGTTGATGAAACAAACAAATGATAGTGTTGAGAAACAGGCAAAGAAAGCAAATGCTAAATGAAAGAAAAAGACACAGACCTCTATTAAGGAATTGTCTGAGAGCCGCATCTTCTGTCCTATGGCGAGCGGCTTTCCGTTCACGAAAAGGGGACGTCGTCCGATGTTACGGATATAAAAGTTTCCATCTCGTTTCAGTTTTATTGTTGCCTGCTCTCATTGTTTGTAAGTAATTTTGTTGAGAGAGGGAGAGGGAGAGAACCTGTTGACGAGAAATCTTTGTAGCATTTCCTTCCAAACTTACGTCAACATCAACAATATTATCTTTTGTTGCTCTTCCAATTAAAACCTGTTTATGTGTTCAATGAAAGTAATGAGCTCGAAAAAAGAAAAGAAAAAATCTGAGGAAATTGCCAACCTCTTTGCTTTGCATTTCATACCGAAGAGACTTGCCACGAAAGACTGCCAAAACTTTGTTGCTTCTTATCTTTTCTTTGGCCATCTCTTCTTCGTATTTCAATGTATTCAGTTGAACCCATTTCATCGCTTTGTCATATTCTTTTGGTGTTGTAATATACTGGTTAAATAAAACAGAAGAAAAAGAAAAGAAAAGAAAAGAAAGAAAAGAAAAGAAAAGAAAAGAAGCGAGACAAGCAAGGATAGTAAACTAACCTTTCTTTCTCTGCTTCAATGAAATCTGGTCAGTAGCATTACTTGTACTAAAACAAACGTTTTATGTCAGTTTATCGTAGGGGAGAGAGAGAGAGAGAGAGAGAGAGAGGAGAAACAAGTACGCTGGGCCTTTGTTCAACAACTCCTCTTCCATCTCCGAAAAGTCCACATTAAACATCGCTTTATTTTTTTGTCATCAGTTGTCACGCAAAACAATAAAGAAAACAAACACCAGAAAAACACAAACCAAACAGAACAACACAAAACAACAAAAAGAAGACATACCAGAGGTAGATTGTTGTTTAGCAGCATTTTGAGTTGGATCGCCAGTTTCAAGAGTGCCATGTCGTTTCATGCGATAGTAATGAGCTTCTAAGCTTTTGGCTGTTCGAGAGGAATGAAACATTGGTCTGTTGCGTTCCAAAACTTTTTGAAAGCTGCTAAAGTGTATCCCATGTACCTTTTTTAGTTTTGCAAGGTTCAGTTTCAAAAAAAAAGGTACTGAAAAAGCTGTTACAGGACGATGAGAGAAAGTGAAAGGAGAGAGAGAGAGAGAGAGAGAGAGAGAGAGAGAGCAAATGGGTACTTCGTTACGAAGAACACTCTCTTCGATTTCACTCCACAAAACTCTTCGATTGACGGATGGTTGCTTGGCCATTTCTTGTGCTGCTTTTCTGTTATTGTATGTTTTTTTTGTTAGTAATCGAAGAAGAAGAAGAAGAAGAAGAAGAAGAAGAAAAAGAAAAAGAAGAAAAAGAAGAAAAAGAAGAAAAAGAAGAATCAAGAAGAAGAATCAAGAAGAATCAAGAAGAACAGAGTGAAGAACAAGAACAGAAAAGAAGTGAGGAAGAATGATCGTACGAAGCAGTATCAGGGTCATAGAGCAACGCAAGCCATCGCTCCTGTATTTGCGCCGCCGAAAACTTTTGGGAGAAGCGAACAGTCTCCGCAATCTTCTCAAAGGAGACGGCCCCCTGCACAGAGTCCTTCAGGAGGATGTCATCTTGCGGGAGCCACCGCCGAAAGTTCTCCGCGCCCAACACGTCGTCCTGTGCTGTGGCCCGCTTGCGTTTTCTTTGCTGCTGCTGCTGTTGTTGCGCAGCGGAAGGAGAGAGCGAAGGAGAAGGAGAAGGAGAAGCAGCAGTAGCAAGAGCAGAAGTAGAAGAAGAAGAAGAAGAAGGAAGAGAAGAAGGAGAAGACGAGGAGAGGGATTGAAAAGTGGAGGAAGCGCCCTTCCAAAAGGGACTCGCGATGGAGGAGGAGGAAGAAACGGCAGAAGAAGAAGAAGAGGCAGAAGGAGGGGGAGGGAGGAAGGTTGGGAGCGGATGTTGTGCTCGCGGTTGTGGCTGTGGCTGTGGTTGTGGCTGTGGCTGTGGTTGTTGTGGAGGAGCGGTAGTGGCAGCGTCAAGGCGTAAAGCGGGGGCGGTGGAGGAGAACGAAGGGGAAGCGGCGGCCGCAGAAGAGGAAGAGGAGGAAGAAGCGGAGAAGTAAAAGGAGGTGCCAACAGAGGAGGAGGTGGACGCGGCAGAACTATCAGAAGAAGAAGCAGAAGAAGCAGAAGAAGAAGCAGGAGAGGACATCAGTGCTGCTGCTGAAGGCGATGTTGTTGGCCTGGGCGGCGGCGGAGCAGCAGAGGAGTGCGAGGGAGGGAATTGAAAATTGACAACGGCCGCGGGTCTCGTTGTGGGAGGTGTGATTGTGGTTGTTGCGGGTGCTGGTGTTGTTGGAGAGGCGGTGCCAGCGACATGTCCTCCTCCTCCGCCTCCTCCTGCTTGGTGGGGTTGTGTTGTTGTTGTCGGTTGTTGTTGCATCCCCCTCTCTTCTCGTTCTTTTTTTGTTGTGAGGAAATTTTTTGTTTGCGTTGAATTTTTGTCGATTGTGTCGTCACGAAAACAATTTTGTAGACATAGATTTTCTAAATATGGATATCGATTTGTCGACGTTAATTTGTGATTGGTTAGCTGTCATAAAAACCGTTTCGCAGAAGAGGCTGTTGCTAAATTACCCGAAAGGTCGCCACCAATGGATTGGACGAGGGTGGAGTCGCCTGTATTGGATAGTACGGATGATATCTTCCGCACGATGAGGGGATTGGTGCGTGATAAAAACCGTTTCGACGAAAAGCGCTTTTATAGCCAAAATATCCTATGTCTTCGTGCCTAAAGAGGCAAAACTGAGGGTATAAAAGCGTCGCTTCTGCCTTTCGGAACGCACAAAGACATAACGTCAACTCAAAAGAAAAAAAAACAGAACAAAACAGAACAAAACCCCAACTCCGGTTAACAGCTTTCGGTACAGCTGCTAACTTGGTTTTTCTCAGCAACGATTCGATTGTGAAGACGGAACGCACTTCAGCAATGGCCCTCCACAAATTAGCTTGGATGCTGCTACTCCTGTTAGGCTTTTTCTTTGCGGTAGCTTCAGCTTCCATTGGACGCAAGCATGACGCTCAACTGGACGAGCCCTGGGAAAGGAGTATTGAACCAAAAGGTGACAAAGGTAAAGCTGAAGAAGAAGACGAAGATGCAGATGAAGATGATAGTGAAGATGAAGACGAAGACGAAGATGATGGTAAAGGTGAAGATGAAGACGATAGTAAAGTTGAAGATGATGGCGAAGATAAGGATGAAGATAAAAACGAAGATGATAGTGAAGAAAAAGATCAAGACGAAGATGATAGTGATGAAGATGAGGATGAGGAGGAGGAGGATGAAAGCGAAGATGAACATGAAGATGAAAATGATAGTGATGAGGATGAGGATGAGGATGAAAGCAAACCTGACGATGACGACGAAAGCGAAGACGGTGATGGGCATGACGGCAAAGAAGACGATGAACACGACGGCCATGACGGCCACGATGGCAAAGGAGACGGAAAAGAAGATGACAAAGAGGAAGAATTAGATGATGAAGACTCTATCAATGAAGCAGATGAGGATGAAAGCAATGACGATGGTCACAAAGATGGCGACGAGGATGAGGACGAAGAAGACGAAGAAGAGAAAGGGCGACCCTTCCTCGAGAAAGAGTTCCGCAAAAAACTTATCGAGCAAAGAAAAGAGCTCCATAAATGGTTCAAGGAATGGTTGTCTGTAGCCTCGTTCCCTCAAAAAGAGGAAGAGAAAGGTGGTGCTCTCTTCTGCGTCGATCCAGCAACAACAACGAAAAACTGCACTGGAGAAGAGGCCGTCCTGCTGCTGGAGTTAGAAGTGGACTACGATGAAGACGACGTGGAGGAGAACGTGGAAGTTACCTTCCAGTTGGAAGAAGGAAAGGTCCATTGGAGTGTCTCTTTGGAGGACTTCATTTTCGAAGTTGAATACGAGCTGTTCGTTCGTTCTCTCAACTCCACCGTGGAAGGAACGGCCGATGTGCAGGTAACGGCCGTGGTGGAGCTCGTTTTGATCCCTGAAAACGATGAGGAGACTCCGCAGCGGTTCACGGTGACCGAAATGAACGTGGAGATCGACCAACTGGTATTGACTCCTCACGACGAGGGCTCGGACGACTTACTGGAGTCGTTCTCCGATGCTCTGCAGAGGAGGTTGAAGGACGCCTTCGAAGCGGCCCAGGAGAAGAAAGGTCTGGGCAAAGTTTGGGAGAAGCTGGCGGATAAGCCGTTGAAGGAGTTCAAGGAGAAGCACAAGCGAGCACGTTTTGTCATCGCGGAGGAGGACCCAAGCGTGGTGGAAGAGGAGGAAGGGAGAAAGCAGCTGATGGAGAAGCTGGAAAAGGCCATCACAAAGTACTTGGAGGCCAAGGGAACGGGTGAGTACCAAGTAATGGTTGCGGAGGTCAAGCAGCTGCCCAATGGAAAGATATTGATGGAAGTCGTCATTATCAAGGCCGATGGAGCCGATGGTACGTTTCTTTCGAGTTTTGTTCCTTTTCCCGTTTTCGAGGCGATATAGCTAACGTCCCCTCTCTTGCTTCCCCATAGGAGATGACGCGGTGGATGTGCTGGAACAAGATTGGAATGAAGCAGGCTCTGACGCTGAGGAGCAGAGTATGAAGCAGTTCTTCAGCGCGGAGAGCGGTCTGGAGATCGAAGAGTTCTCCACCGAGGAGGCCACAACAGAGGAGGACGGAGGAAGTGCCGCCCGCCTGTCGTCTCCTTCCCACTTGCGTTTCTTGTTGTTGTAGATAGAATATATTGTTCATTTCATATTATATTCATTAATATAATAGGTTGGTGAAAGATGCTTTATCACACCTCCTGGAATATTTACTTTTAGGTTGGAAAAATTTAATCTATTAGTATAGGTGAATAAACATAATATTATCCTAATATGTAACCATTATATCGTTTTTAACAGAAAAAAATGAAGAGAAAAAAGAAAAGCGACGAAGAAGCAGAGGAAGAGGAAGAGGAAGAGGAAGAAACGAAAAAGAAGAAGAAGAACACCAACAAAACAAAACCTCAAAAACAACGCAAGATGGAAGCCAGCAGTTCTACTTCTTCTGCGTCGGGCGGCGACGCTATGCTAAGGGTGAACCAATGGTTCGAGTACCTGACCGGCTATCACGAGCCCGAATGGCGGCGACTGAAGGAGGACGCCAAGAGCGAGGGGCTGTTTCGCAGGCATCCCGATGACGAGGGCAGCGAGGGCAAAGGCGGGCTCATCAGCGAGGACGTGGACGGACCCAACCTGATCGTGAAGAACCTGAAGACGGGCAAAGAGTTCAAGGCGGGCGCCTTCTCCACGCCTTCGTTGGAGCAGTTGCGGTCGGAGGTGGAGGCTTTGGCGTCGTCTGCTTCCCGCTCCGCAGGAGATCGTTCTCCTGTTGAGTTTCATATTCTTACGCGAAAAGATTCTGAGGTATGCTCACTCCATTGATGCGGTTATGTTTATATGTTTTTTGCTGCTTGTCATTCTATTCTTGTCTCTTTTTTCTTTTTTCTTTTTCTTTCTTCTTCCTTCTTCTTTCGTCGTTTCTTCTCTTTCTCTTTCTCTTCCCTTCTTCCCTTCTCAGCTTCTTTCCATTCAGTCATACGAATGCGTGGACGTCGCCGCGCTGCAAGCCCTCCCCGAGAACCGCTTCGCCACCTTTCAAGTGGCATCCAACTTCAACGGCGTGGAGGCCATCGCCGACAGCATCCCTCCCGACTCTCCGAGCTTCACGGAGGGCTATTACATGGACAGAACGCAAGGTCCAGCGGCCTCCATCTCGGCTGGAGCGGCCGCCATTGCCAGAGTGCATGCCGCGTTTTGGCATGAGGCCAAGACCGTGGAGGAGTGGGCGCAGACGAGTGACCGGCAGGTGGAGTTCTTGGAGAAGCTGAGGGAACACTTTCCAACTAGAAATGGTTCGTTTATTTTTTGTTTTTTATTCGCCGTTCTTTCTTCTTTCTTCTTCTTCTTCCATTTTCTGCTCTGTCTCTCTCTCTTTTCATTCTCTTCTTTCATCTCATCTTTTCTATATCCCTCTTATAAAGGCTATGTAACGTTACGCGGCAGAGAACCACCTTTTCCTGCCGAAGAAAGCGAAGAACGCGCAGACCTCTTGAAACTGGGGCGAGTAGGCGTCCACAAGAACGTGCAAGTAACGACCGGCCACCGTTCCGCTGGCTTGCGCCTCGTGAACGATCCTGAGCAAGTGGTTGATCAAGTCTTCTGTGCTGGTAAGCAAGCTTCTGCGTCACCTCTATTGCTCTTCCTTTCACGGTTCTCTTACTTTTCAAACTGAAACTAAACGAACAACATCACAGCATTGAACATAGGACAAGGCTTCTCCGGCGCACAAAATACAAGAACTGCCGACTGTGCCTCTAAATGCCAGTTCATCCTGGACCTGGCCTACGAGGGAACCTACCTCGCCGCTATCCGCAACCGCCGCAAGAGGCTCTTCCTCACTCTCATCGGCGGCGGCGTCTTTGGCAACAGACCCGAGTGGATCCATCGCGCCATCCTCAACGCTCATCTCAAGTACGCCAACCATCCGAGCTCTTGCCTTGAGGAGGTGGTGTTGGTGCTGTTCAGTCCCTCGGATGTGTACAGAAAGTTTGGGGAGTGGCTGAGGGACGCTGCCGTGCCGTACAAGTGGTTCGAGTGTAGAAAGGGAAAGAAGCATCTTGTTATGCAGGAATGATTGTAAAACTTTTATTGAGTTAAAACTACTTGCGCCTCTATTCCAGCAAGAGGCCAATTCTATCTTGCATTTCTTCTTTTCCCTCTCTTCTCTGTGCATGAGATACTTTTGAGTGGATGGGTGAACGCGAGAGAGGAGAGAGATCAAAAGAACAATATTTACTACAACAAACTTACAACTGTAAAACTATACATTAGTTTTTTTATGCTCTCAAATGAAGCAAAGTCTCCGCTCCAACAATCGTTGTCTCTTCCTCCTCTTTCTCTTCCTGTTCACGATTATTCATTACCAACGAAGACGTAGAAGTTGAAGGAGAAGTAAATGGCCATTTACAACCACGAAGATAGTCCCTATACTCGAGGCCACTTCCAAGTCCAACAATGGACGCCAAAACATCTCCTGCCGTTCTCATATGTTTCATCTGCTTGTTGTCACTGCGCACACCAGTGTAGTCCCGTTCTTCGATCACCATCTTATCGTCGCTGTCGTGGGTTACATTATTCATAATCGTCATTTTGGTCTTTGTCGTCGTCACTTTCGTTGTCGGCTTCACAACAACATCGTTGAATGTCGAAGTCGAACTTAAAGTTGAGGATGGTGAAGAAGGAGCGCATTTGCGAGTGACTCCTTTGCCGACCTCCCAAACGAAGGCTATGCTGTCTAACATGCTCTTCCTCTCCGCGCTCATCTTGCCTTTCTTCCACGCCGCTCTCTGCGTCTTCACCCAAGAGCCCAATCGCGGGTTCTCTCTCCATTGAACGGGTACTTGGCAATGGCCGAAGCGCTCCTTGAACTCGACGAGCTCCTGAAAGTGTTCCTTCCACTGGAAGTTCATCACGTCCCACACGAAGCCGAGGGAGGTAAGGAGAGCCTCTTTCTCGGCGGAGAGCTTGCCTTCCCTCCGCTTCTCTCGTTGGTACTGCACCCAGTTACCAAGTTTGGACCAGCGACGAGAGCTGTTGCTCTGCGCGACGCAGCAGTGCCCGTAGGTGTCTCGAAAGGCGATCAGCTGTTGGATGCGCTTTGTCCAAACTTTTTCTTCGTGTGCTTCGTCCTCAGCTTCTTTCGCTTCGTTGTCTTCGTCTTCGTCTTCCTCCTCCTCTTCTGGTTCAATGGGTTGTGATTTTTTCTCTTCATTGCGGGCCAAGTCTTCGGAGGAGTCATTCATGTTCTTGTGCGACAAAACAACGCCACCATCTTCGGAGCTCTCTTCGGCCTCGGAAGAGACGGGGCTCGATGTTCCTGAAGAAGAGGAGGAAGGACTTGATTCGCGGCCTATCTCGGCAATTGTGCAACGAAGCGGAGAGGAAAATGAAGATGTAGGTGAAGAAGAAGGTGAAGAGGAGGTGGCGGTGTGCTGAGTCATGTTATGGCAATTTGGAAGTTGGTAATGAGAAGAAGAAGAAGAAACTAACGGTTGCTCCTTTTTGAGGATACGGTTGCTGTCTGCAAAGGCAGAAGAAGGCAGTTGTCCACAGAAATCGCTGTACACAAACTTTTTGACAACGAAGCCTTTCTTCTTATCGGGAGAAGATGCGACACAAGAAAACTCGCTCTCACTGTTTCCAGAATAGTACTCCACTTCGTCTTCCTCTTCTTCATCTTCTTCATCCTCTTCCTCTTCTTCCTCTTCCTCCTCTGAGGAGTCACCAACAGCATCTTCATCATCCTCGTCCTGTTCTTCCATTGCCGTACGATAGAGTCTTTGACCTTCATCTTCCTCCTCTTCCTCCTCATCTGCATAATCTGAGAAGTTGCTTGCTCCTCCATAACGAACTTCTTGCATTTCTCTCTTTCTTCTCGTGGCAACAGTCTCGCGTCCAGCAGTGAGTCCATCTCCCCGCCATCCGCGGCCAACCTCCCACACGAAATCTATCGATTCCAACATCCTTCTCCTCTCCTTCTTGATTCTACCTTTCTTCCAAGATGCTCTTTGGGTTTTTACCCAAAGTCCAAGCCTTTGATCTCCTTCCCACCGCACCGGCACGCAGCAATGACCATAGAGCTCGGAGAATTTCTTCAGCTTTAAAAACATCTTGTTCCATTGTCGATCGGCGTAACATGGGCCTCCTCCTTTCTTTACTGTTGGCGTTGTTGTGGCTGTAGCTTTTTGGAGGTTGTTGGCTGAGACGGAAGCCGATGGAAGAGCATCTTGGGGAGTAAGTGAGCTGGTCAGCACTCCAGCCAACATTTCCAAGGTAGGTGCGCCCGATTGTGTCGTTGTTGAAGGAACAGAAGAAGAGCTGGATTGTGCCGATGATGAAGTAGTGTTGGTTGTTGCGGTTTCCAAGCGCTTCCGCTTGCCGACCTTCCACAAGAAGTTGATCCTATTCAGCTTCTCCACGCGCTCGGCGGTGATCTTGCCTTTCTTCCAAGCAGCCCTTTGGGTCTTGACCCAAAAGCCCAAGGACTCGTTCTCCTTCCACTGGGAGGGCACACGGCAATGGCCAAAGCGTTGGTAAAAGTCCACCAATTGCTGGTACCTATCATGGCACACCACGTCGTCGCGAATAAGAATTTTCGGGTGAATGGAAATTTCGGTTAGTGAGCGTGGCATTAGGTGATTGGTTCGGAAAATAAAACATAGGAGGAAATATCTAAAAAAGTACCTTTGTTCCCACGCCTCTTCGAAATTGTCCAATTTTCGCCGTTTTCTGCTGCTGCTGCTGCTGCTGCTGCTGCTGCTGCTGCTCTGTTGTTGCTGTTGTGGCGCAGAGAAGGAAGAAGCAAACGCCACGCCGGCGTTGTTGTTGATGATGCTAGAAGCGTCGTTGGTGTGGTTTGCTTCTTCTGTGTGACAAGGAGAAGGAGAGGAGAGGGAAGCCAATAGGCGTCTTTTCAGGGGCGGAAGCAGGTGTGTCGGTGAGGCCTCGCGTTTCGCATCGCAGTGATCGATGTCGTTGTGGTGGCTCCAAAAAGTCTTTTCGGGAGCGGAAGAGTAAGAAGACTGCCAAAACGGATTGCTGTCGTGGAAAGAAGAAGAAGGAGAAGCGTGATGGTTGAGGTTACTGTTGGTATTGTTGTTGCTCTCTTCGTCCAGCTCGCTCTCAGCACGAGAGTCCTCTTCCTCCGGCTCGCTGCCCGAGCTGCCATCGCGGCTGACCATGCTCTCGGCTCTTGGCCTTTTCGTCCTGTCTTTGATGTTGTTGTTGTTGCTGCTGTTTGCCGAAGCGGACGACGATGGAAAGAGCTGCATTCGTTGTTCCAACAGCTGAACGATCTGCAGCTCGGTCTCTCGAAGGTTTTCCAAGTGAGTGTTTTTGGCTTGTGGGACAGCGGCGGGTGACGAAAGAGAACGGACCAGGGAGGGAGAGGTATCGGGTGGAGGAGAGAGTCGCGGCAGGGGTCGCTCCTGAAGTTGCTGCTGACGATAAAAAGGCGAGGGAGCGTCAAAGGGGTTGAGCAGCGATGCTGCCGATGACGAGGGAGCCGATGTGGTTGATGAGGAAGAAGAAGCAGACGAAGAACAAGCTCCTTTCACAAAGTCTTGAATGGAAGGCAGCTGGAAACTCGTGGCCATGTTTTCTTGTTTTAACAGCTTGAACTGTTGTGGTATTAAACGTTAACGAGGAAAACTATAGCAACCACAAAGAGAAAAAGAAATGAAAAGAAGAGAAAAAGTTGGTCTTTTTTTTTTCAGTTCACCAAACAAAATGAAAAAGAGGAGAAGGAAAAAAATGAAAGTGTGGAGAGGAAGGTTTTGTTCCTCTGTCTCTCAGATTTCTCAACTTTTTTTTGGTTTTGCTTTCCGTTTTCTCTTTGTTTTCACCAGCTAAAGAAAACGGTGCGGAGGTTTTTTGATAAAAGATTTTTCTTTTTCTTTTTCTTTTTCTTTTTTTTCTTTGAGAAAAAAGAAAGAAAAAATTGTTTAAAAAAGTGGAAAAAGATGAAAAGAGCAGTTTTAAACCGTCCAACCGTCAAAAGCGAATAAAAACAAAAGAGACAGAAAACAGGGAGAAAGACGAAGAGGAGAACCACGATAGAGGGGGAGGTTCCAATGTACGTACGTTTATGCAAAATAATAAAAATACGAATTTTTGAACCCTAAAGATTTTTTTTATGTTTTTTCTCTCTATTTATTCTCAGTTTGAATTTGTGAGTTTTATGGTGCCTCTCTGTTTCCTCTCGTTTGCTCGTCTGTTCACCCTGTGTTTTCTGTTGACAAAAAAGAAAAAGAAAAAGAAAATAAAACAACAGCAGCATTTTTTCCCCCAACGACCCTTTTTTTTTATTTTTCCTTCTTTCGACTTTTTCTTCCTTCTTCCATCTTCTTCTTCCTTTGTTCCTGCATTTGTTTTTTCTCCGGTTGCATTTATCACTGAAAAAATATTTTCCGAAAGATCATTCTTTGCCTTACAAGGAGAATATATAATTAAAAATATATTTTTTCCGTTAGATTTCCTTTTAAAACAGATTTTCTCCGGGTTTGAATGTTAAGGCGGATACTCGAAATTCTGCGTGAAGGAGACAGGTGTTAGGCGCTTACGTCTGCAGAGCAAAAAAAGGACATCTTTTTCCTTTGCAGGGTTGGCCAAGACGCAGTCCATTTTTTGACAGAGTTTTTTTTTTCTGCTCTTCCGCTGACCTTTCTGGCCCCAACCGGAGGTGTTTTTCGGTTGGTGTTTGTGAGAACAGCCTTAGTGTCGCCACCTGTCGGACCGGTTGCTGTTTGCTTTCCTGCTGCGATCGAACGGTTCTAGAACAACAGAAGAACCCGAAGAGGAGTCGAAGGTTGGAGGATAACGTCGGTGGACATAATCATTGGAGCAGGTCTTCTCCTCGCGAAGCTAAGGACACTCCTTGAGGGGCCATTAGATTTTGCCTCGAGGGGTTCTGCCTCAAATAGAATTTTTTTTTAATTTTTTTCTTTCTCTGTTCTTTCTGTTTTCAGAACAGGCCTACGTCGGCGCTAAACGCAGAGAATCACTGTTGTGAGGGTACGTTTTTATTTCTCTCTCTCTCTCTCTCTCTCTCTCTCTCTCTCTCTCTCTCTCTCTCTCTCTCTCGTTCTTTCTTCGTTTTTATTTTTAGCCATACCTTGTGATGATTTATTTACAAAATGGGAATCTCTCTGAACAAAAAATTGTGTAAGAGAAAAGTAACTGCCCACCCTTTTGGGCACTGACTTTGGCTACTCCTCTTCTAAAGCGATTGCTCTCTCTCTCTCTCTTTCTCACTGCTCACTAATTCTTGTTCTCTTTGCTATTCCGGTTGCAGAAGGCGATCATGTTTGTTGCTGCTTTTGTCTTTGATGTTTCACTCTTCGTTTATAATAAATAAAAAACTATCAACAACGAACTCCGATTTTTTTTTCCTGCACTCGGTTCAGTCCCATCCCCCTAGCGCAACCATTTCTTTCTCTTCGGTTTCTTCTTCCGGTGGTTGTGCTGCAACGAGTTTGCCGTAGCATGCCGAGAGACGTTTCGTTCGGGCGAAAAAGTCCAAAGAAGGATTCAGACCCAGGCCGATCTCCTCAAACTGCATCAACTGCTGCTTGAACGCTGTTTTGAGGTTGAGCGATCAGCGAAAGAGAAAAAAGAAAGAGCCAGAAGAAAAGGGGAGAACAAACCGTTGTTTGGATTGAGACGAGGACGTTTGGCTTTTACATGTTCATACGCGGTCTTCAAGCTAAAGTTTAAGTGTCTTAAAGGAAAAGAAGATAGTTTAAGTAGGCATCTAATGAGTGACCCATGTCAAAAGGAAAGGCTCGAAACATAGAAAGAGAACAAAACCACAAGAAGAAGTGCATACTTCATGGCATAGGCTATCAATATAGTCACAGATCGACTCAGACCCGCATTACTTAATGGGTTAACATTCATTTTTGTTTTGTTTAGAACCAGCAATGCAAATGATGGTAAAGAGAAAATAAATACCAATGCACCAGGACGTTTTGTTCTTTCTGCACAGCTTCATGAATGAACTTCAAAGGGATAAAGAGATGGAATGAGTAACAATGCTTAGGGGAAAGAAGAAGCAAAGGAGTATTGGTATTTACATAAGTAGCTCTTTCAAAGTGTGGCAACAACTTTTGTTCTTCGCTATCCTGCGCTTCTATGTGCATATACGTCCACGAGAATCCTTCTTCCTCCTGTCGTATTTATTCACCATCATCAGAAGAGAGAAACGAGAAAAAAAAAAAAAAAGGAGCGCATTACCCTTTGATGAAAGTATTTAGGAACTTCAGAAGCGACGTTCAAAACATGATGACAAGCGTTTGCTCTCAACCATTCGTAGTTGGCTGCTGCCTCTTTGCTGCCCAAATAGACAAAAGGAAAAATGGCAACACCACTTCTCTGTTCCTCCTTTTCTCTCAGTCGTATCTGCATCGCTTCCTCCTGTTCTTGTTTCTTCTTCAATGCTGCTTGTTCTCTTTGTTGACGCCGCACCAGCGCTGCCTTTTGTTTTTGTTCTTCTGTCATTTGGTTTCTTCCCGCTCTTTTCTTTAACGTGCTAGTGCTGGTTCTCTTCTTTGCTGTTGTTTTTGTAGTTTTGGTGGCATTATTCTCTTCCTTCTTCCTTCGTTTTGTTGTCTTCTTTGCCGTTTTCTTTCGTTCTGTGTTGGAGGAAGCAGAAGAAGGAGGAGGAGAAGTGGCTGCTTCAAAGCTTTTACGGTTTTGAATACGAAGACTACGGCGACGAGAAGACTGAGGTGTTGAGTCCCCCACTTCCGCTTCTTCCTTTGCTTTCAACGAAGTTGTTGGAGGTACTTGAAGGAAAGCAGAAGAAGAAAAAGTAGAAGAAGAAGAAGAAGAAGAAGAAGAAGAAGAAGAAGAAGAAGTAGAAGAAGAAGAAGACGAAGAGAGCGGTAGGAAAAAGTCGGCAATAGTTTTGAAGGCAGAAGTAGAAGTTCTTTCTGGCCGTTCTCTTTCCTCTTCTGCTGATTTCGTGTTCTCTCGCTTTCTCTTTCTGTCATTTCTTGATTCTTCACTTTTGTCCTTGTCACCTTCTTCCACTACGCCTTCTCTTGCGGTTTCGTTGCTACCCCCATCTGTTATCTTCTTGCTCTTTTTTTGTACCAATTTTATGAAGAAAGAAAGTATAGAACTTTGTTTGGATGTTGTGGCGGTGATGGTTGGCGTAGGAGGAAGCTCCATGCTTGCCTCTGGCTGATCCTGCAGATTAAAAAATTTTTTGTTGGTAACCACTTCAAGAAAAGAAAGAAGAGAGAGAGAGAGGCAACAAAAAAAAAAAGCAACGATAGAGCAGAAACAAGCTGGTAGAGACTGAAAAAAACCATTGATAAAAGAGAACTTAAAAACACGAAGGGAAGAAGAAGAGGGGACGGACCATTCGCTCTATTTCCATCTCTTGTTGGTTTTTTCTTTTTCAAAAATAATGTTTGGTTGTCGTTTGGCAGAGGGGGATATTTTGGCGGGAAAATGGTGCTCAACTTCAGTTCCACCGCTGAATTTTTTTGCGGAATTTTGAATATCGTGTCGACATGATGCTGGCGACATCAGCCCGAACTTTGTCTCGATCTGCGTCCCTTCGGGAATGTGCTTATTTCTTCCGTTTAATCTCGGAGCAACCAGGCTACACCGATCCTGGATAATGAGATTCATTGAAAAGAAGAATTTGTTAAGTCGCCGTTGTGCCGTCGGAAGATTATCGCGCTAGAAAGGATCTCCTTTATTTTATTCACGCAACTGAAAGGAAGGGAAGAGACAAGACCTGAAAGTCTTTCTCGGTTGGTCAGCAGACGCTAACAGGCAGAAAATGAAAAAGCTCATCCGCAGGAAGCAAAACAAGGCGCCGAGTGCTATTGACACGGGGAAACAACTAGGGCAAGACGGACAAACTACTGGTACAGATTTTTCGTCTGGGCGGACTTATGCAAAAAGGAACAAAGCTAGCCGCTTTATATCTTCCTCTCGGAACGCCCTTCCTGACTCCGGTAAGTCGACGTGTGTCTCGAAACGGCACTTGTTTTTTCCTCTGGTATACTCTTCCAAGTGACTTCGCTTTTCATTCATTGATTTTCTATCTCAGGATTGGAGCAACCTGGCGAGGTGCAAGTGCCGAAAGCAGGCTCTGAAAGAAAAGCTCGCCAAAGGCTCGCTTCTATTCGAGAGGAGGTGGGCTCTCCCGGCGTCTCGTCCTCGCACATCGTCAAACTTGAGAAAGGAAGCGGCAGGAAAGAAATGCTATGTCAACCTGAGTTTGTTAACCTCACGCACAAATTGCCTACAGACTGGGTGGTGGCAGACGTTCAACTGTGGTTGCAGTACTTGGACCTCTCTCGCTATGCTGAGAACTTTCGAGCTCAAAGCATCTCTGGGGCGGAGTTGCTTGGCTTTGACGAAAATGATAACGGAAAGAGGGACAACAATAACGAACGGATGCTAAACGCGGTCGGCATAAAGGCCATTGGACACAAGAAGCGGTTCTTGAGAGCGCTGAAGCAACTTAAAGAGGATAACGCCTTCGCGCCTCACCATCATCCTCAGGAAGGAGGTTCTTCCGAGGGAAGCAACAGCGAAATCTCCTCCGTCTGCTCTTCTGCTTGTTTTTCTCCTAGGACCTCATCCTGTCTTTCTCCTCGAACCCCTTTAGCCAACGAGGAATATACCACGGAGCTGTTGAGACTGTGCGAGGAACTGATGAAGAACAAAGTCGCCATCAAGTGCATCAACTGCAAAGCATCCGGAGAGGATGACATCATTATGATTCGTGTACAAGAAGATATCTCGTTTGGAGAGTTGAAGCAGCTGCTGGCGGAGCAGTTGGGACTTTCAGCATCGGAGCTTTCGGTTCGGTATGAAGACGAAGAGAAAGACTTGGTGCGGATAAAAAATGCAGAGGAGTTCGACGATCTGATGCAGAAGAACATCGAACGAGGCAGAAGGAACCCTTTCTATGGTTATGCCTTGAAGATTCAAGTGCAGGTGTAGATAGATATATCGGTGGAATAGTGTTGTTGAACAGGGCAACCGTTTTGAGTGTAGTATTGTACTCTGTGCGTTTGTTCCATATCTCGTTCTTTTGTCTGGTGCAAACTCATCAAGTCTCCCTCTCGTGGATGGATCTTAAGACATATGGTAGTTACCGCACATCCTGCACACCTCCCGCTGACGCAGGTTAAAGCTCGTCATAAGGACATATAACCGTGTGCGTCCTCGACTCCTTTGGCCATTGCGGTAGCAAGCCCGTTTACACCTTGAGGACTCCCACGGGGTGTGCTAGTTCCACCTGCAGGAAGATACAGGGGAGCCCCCCCCCCCCCCTTGGCAGCTCTGATAGGTTTATGGCCGTGACGACGTGATGTGTTTGCCAATCGAACCTGCACAGGGAGGAAGGCCACAGGCAAGGAAGCAAGATGCGGAACACACCAACTAGCCTGGTGCGTAGAAGCCTTTGCGGAGACTTTACCATTTGTCCGGTGCTCAATGGCTTATGGCAAGTTTCTGGCGGACATGGTAAGATCGACCTGAGCAAAGCATTAAGCGAGGTATAGACCTTCTTTGGCTTCCTTCCTTTGCGCCACTTTTTCTCACTCACCAACTGAAAAAAACACCAGATGAGAGAGTATGCGAAAGAAGGGTATACCACTTTTGATGGAGCGGATATTTATGGCCCTGCTGAAGATCTGATGGGAGCTTTTGTTGAGCGTTATCCAGATCAGCCCGTTGAGATGTTCACGTATGGGTTCCTCTTTGTGCTTCACGTACAAAATATACTTAATGCTCTTTCCTATTTAAAACCAGCAAGTGGGTGCCACGACCAGGACCCATGACCAGGAAAGTGGTTGAAGAGAACATTAATATTGCTCTCGAACGAATGAAAAGTTCGTCTTTTGTACAATCTCTGTCCCTTCTTTCTTTCTTTCTTCATTTTCTTTCTGCTTTCTTCATTTTCTTCGTTTTCTTTCTTCTCTTTCTGCTATCTTCTTTATTCGTTCTCCATTCTTCTCCATTCTTCTTGTCGTTTCTTTCTTTCTTCGCATGTCCTTCTTATCCTAGTCCACGTTTCCTGCTAACGGCAATTTTGTGCAGCGACTCAGTTGGATTTGTTGCAATTCCATTGGTGGGGTTCGTCGTTCTCTTCTCTTCGTCGTTCTCTTCGTCGTTCTCTTCATCGTTCTCTTCTCTTCACTTCTCTTCTCTCCTCTTCTCTCGTGCATACGTTCAAAGCTTCTCTCTCCCGGTTGGCGTTGACTCGTTTTGCTCTACTTTGCGTTAAAAATAGACTATGACGACGAAAGGTATCTCGACGCTATTAAGCACCTCAAGGACCTTCAACAAGAAGGTAAGATACGTTTCCTCGGGGTAATGCATATCATTGTTCCTCCTTCCCTTTTATCCTTACTTGTTGTGATGCTATTTTCTCATTTCTATGCTTTTGTATCAGCTAACCAACTTTGACACGGAACACATGGCAAAGATCGTAAACTCGTCCATTCCAATTGTCTCCAACCAAGTCTCTTTCTCTCTCATCGACACGCGGCCGGAACAGAAGATGATACCTTTCTGCCAACAACACAACATTAAACTTTTGTGTTACGGAACTCTGTTGGGAGGTTTTCTCTCCGAAAAGTATGTGAACGTTTCTTCGGAGCCCACATCCAAGAGAGAGCTCAACACCATCTCTTTGCGAAAGTACAAACGATTCATCGATGAGTGGGGCGGATGGACTCTGTTTCAACAGCTGTTAAGTGTGTTGAAGGAAGTGGCGGATAAGCATGAAGTTAGCATCAGCAATGTCGCTGCGAGGTGGGTCTTGGATAAGCCTATGGTACGAATTTTTTAGGAAGTTCTTCCCCGTCTTCTCTCTTATGTTTGCCATTCTCTTGTTGCTTCTCTTCATCGAACACATTTTCACCCTGGTCGTTCTCATAAAGGTTGGAGGCATTATCATCGGAACCCGATTGAGCCTTTCACAACACAGAGCGGAAAACCAAAAGATCTTCTCCTTTGGGCTCGACGAAGAAGACCACCAAAAGATCAACTCCGTTCTGAACCAAGGAAACACGTTAGCTGGTGATTGTGGGGATGAATACCGCGACTAAAACAAACAGAAAAGAGAACTTGAGCTTTGTAAGTTTCAATGTTATTGTTGTTATTATTGTTTTGTTTGTTACAATATAAACAGAGAGTTATACACAACTTAGACCGAGAGCTCTCTTTCCTTTCCTCTTTTCAGAATGAGCGTTTGCTTTTTCTCGAAAAAAACTGAAACTATTTCACTTTTTTCCCCGCAGTGCTTCACTCCTTAGAGAGGAAAGGAAACCTTGGCTGCTTCTCAGTGCTGAGATGGATCCTGGAAAACTGTCGATCGGTATTCCAGTAGACCGGCTTATAGTTGATGACGAGGAAGCCTCTGTACTCTGCGTTCTTGTTGCTGCAGTCGCAACTTAATGGAGGGAACTCAAATGACTGTTTATTTTTTGTTGGTTGGTGAATCTTTTTTGTTTGACATTTCAACATGGAAACGAGAAAGAGAAAGAGACGGAAAAGAAAACAATAGACGGACAAAACTAGGAAAAAAAACAAACCTTGATGGTGGCGACTGCCTGGTCGACGTCTTCCTTCGTGAGTTTCTTCTGAGCAAAAGGGCAAAGAGTGACGTGGGTGGGCTCCGGTTGGGCGGTCAATGGAGGTTGCTCCCACATCAGACCGGACAAAACGGGCGTGGTGGCGAACATGGAGGTCTCCATTTAAAACTCTTTGTTGGGAGAGACACGAAAAAGTGAGCCAACCTGGAAACAATAACATGAAGAGGGAGAGGAAGCTCAATGGACATACCTGTTGGTTGAAAAAAGTGGTCACTAGAGGTCACGCTTTTGGCCGTGTTATTCGATCCAGTTTTGGGAAAATATTTTTAATAAAACAGAAAACAAAATGAGTGTGTGGTGCTGCTTTGTTCGTGCGAAAGAACAACTTGAGGTTCTAGTTTGTTCAGCTTGGAGGCAGCGTTTTTGTAATGGGAGGAGGGGAGCAGCCTTCACAAAAAAAAAAAGTGGTAGGTGGTGGAAGCTGGTGTGATTCGCAAGTGAAGGAATGGGGCGGGGAAACAGGGAAAAAGCAAACGCTCACCAAGTCGCTATTTAAAGCGGGCCTCTTGATTGGTTGTTGACAGCAGATGCGGTGGCTCGTCAAGGGGAATATTTCCCGTTTTGGTTTCGAATTTCCGTAATCTTGCCGCTAATTTTCGGCTGATCCTCCCAACGGCCTCTTGCGGGCCATGGGCAGGGGAGAGGACAGGAGAGCGCTGACTCTCAGATTGTCTATTCCGCGACAGTGATCCCCCAGCCATCTGCTCAGCCCTGATTGGTTGTTGCGGCCATTTGAAAACTCGCTTGTGGTGCCACCAATCGCGCCTGGCCTTTCTGGTAATTCCACGCGTACAAGAAGTCCAAAGAGAGATTAACCCGTCTCACACCTTCATCTTATGGATAAACTGTGAAATAGTTTAAGCCATGAAAAGGGAAAAATTCAACTTCTGAGAGCGCTGTTCCGCTTATTAGTACTATTTTTGACCCTTTCCCTGTCATTTTTTTAAAAAATAGCAAAATCCGAAGCTTTTCCCTGTTTTGGGGGGGGGGGTCCCCCTCGTTATCCTGACCTCTTTTTAACGCTATTTCGTCCATGGTAACCTTCGCCAAGCTCAGCTTCCTCTTCAGTTTGTTTCTGTTTTTCTCTGCGTTGTTCGTCCTGCCTTTTGCGTTCATAGGCGGAGTATTGTTTAGCGGAGAGAAGCTGTTCCTGTCGTTTTCTTTGTTCCTGTTTCCATTTGAATAGTTTTCTCTCACGCTCTTGTCTTATCTGTTGATCTGTCGACGTGTCGTCTTTCGGTTTTTCTGCTTTTTCGTCGTTTGCGTGCAAGTCAATTGCGGTATCTTTTGAACAATGGTCTGCCTTATTGGTAGCAACATCGACAGCGCCTTCTTCAGCATCAACTTGTGATATATCGAATACGCGGACATCTGTTCGTTTTCGTTTGGCGAATTCATCGTTATTGTCTGAATTTTTCCGCTTTTGGCGCTGCTGTTGATGCTCACCTTGCGGTTTTTCATCCATTGGAGAAGAACAAGACGAAGAGGAGGAGGAGGAGGAGGAGGAGGAGGAGGAAGAAGAAGTATCGTTTCTCCAAGGGAGAATCGAGTTGCTTTCTTTGCGCGTGAACGTGATGGATGGAAAGGTAGCTGCAGATAGAGTTGGTATAGAATTGACTGTCGTCGTCTTCGCAGTCACGCTCATTTGTTCTTGTCTTGGCTCTCGCTCGCTTCCATCCAAACTTGGCATTGGTGTGGTGGATGTGATTGATAGTTGCGAAAATGACGAAGAAATAGAAGAAGAGGAAGAAGGGCAAGAAAGAGTGGCTTGTGTTGGTTTGAATTTCTCTTCTTCCAGTTCTTTCACTCTGGCTCTAAGTTGTTGTTTTAAAGCTTCCAAGGCCGTCAATTGTCCTCTTAGCCTTTTTGTTTGTTGTTTCTCTGTTTCCAATTCCGTTTCCACTTCAATTAAACTTTCAACATAATAACGAGGAGAACATGGTAAGAACAGAAGAACGCTGAAAAATAAAGCAATGAAGGGAGAGAGAACGAAGATACCTCTCTCGATATTTGCGAATGGAAGATTGGAGGCTTGTATTTTCGGCCTCCAAATCGTCTTTGGTGCTATTTGCTTCTCTTTGGAAGGAGATCAACTTCAGTTCGTATGTTTGCTTGGATTCCACTAGTTCCGTTTTCAACTTAATGTGTTCCACTTTGATTTCGTGCAGCTAAGTTATTTTATTGAGCAAGAAAACGAACCGAAATGAGATGGAATGAAACCTAACAAGCAACAACAAAAACGAACCTCTTGTTGAAGCTTTTGATGCTCTTCTTCCCGTTTTCTTAGCTCTTCTATCTTATGTTCTTGGTTGGAGATAGCTTCCATTGCTTTGCGTAACAATCCTTGCGATTCCTCGTAGCGTGTCAACAAAAGCTCTTTTTCGGATTGAATGCGCTTATTTGTGTTCTGTAGATATTCAAACGCAGCTTGTCTCTGTGGATGTTTGGGAAGAAAAGCTTATAAGAAGCAGAGAAAGGAGATCAAGAATGCAAAGACATACTGATTCTAACTCTTTATCTTTAATAGTGTGGAGCGATTGGGCGTCTTTTAGTTCAGCTTCCAACAACAGAACACGACTTCTTAGTCGTCGTTCTTCCCCTTTCCAACTTTTGAGGGCCTTTCTCATAACTCTAACTTTGCCTTAAATAATGGAAAATGCACAACAAAGAGAGAGAGAAAGGAGAGAGAGAGAGAGAGAGAGAGAGAGGAGGCGTTATGGTGAGATTGAGGGAGAGGGAAGAGAGAACGGGCGGTTTTTTCTTCAACCTTGACTCGTTTGATAAGTGTGCAACATTTTTGCATGGGTGTCTTTCAAATGGGCCACTGACGAATAAAGAAAAAACAAATAAGAAGTAAGAACTACAGAAGAGAGAAAACAGACAGACAAGGAAGACAGAGCAAGGAAGTAAACCTGATTTTTGTTCACATTCATAAACAAGTCGGGCTTCATTCAGTTGTTTCTCAACCTGGGCAAAGGTCTGTTCAAACTTCTCTACCAAAGCTTCGTTTGTAATCAGCTTTGTGGTCGCCTCCTTCAATCGCGTTTCTGCTTGTTCCAACCTCTCTTCCATTGCCATTTGAGAGCCCTGTTAATTTATTCGTTAAACATTGTAGCAGAAGAAAGAATGCAAATGAAGGAGAACCTTTAAAAACTCTATATACTCGCTTCTAGACGAAGCTCTAATCTGCGCTTCTTGGAGCTCCTCTTCCAGTTGGAACTTCGCATCTTTTTCCTGACGCACGAGTTGTTGCAACTTGGGTGAATATTGCAAAAAATAATTAGTCTGGCTGTATTTGCGCTCCAACCTCTCTTATTTTTTTTTTGTCTTTGTGCTCATTGTTCTTCTCTCGTTGCTTACCATGCGTATCTCTTCTTTGGCTTCCATAATTTTACGTTGCTGTTCTTCCAGCAGCAAGCGCTTTTCTCGTTTTCGTTGAGCTTTAAGCTCTAGAGTCAAGGGGCTAGAGGCATCATCTGCACCCTTTTCTCCTCTGTTTTTCCGTCGGGAGTGCAACTTGCTCTTGAGTTCTTTGGTAGTTTCTTTCTTGGTACGTAACTTGTCCTATTTGTGTGCTATGTGAGCGGAGGGGAAGGAAGAAAGGAACGAAGCAACAGGGGTTGTGTATTTACCTTGAGCTCTAGATTCTCTTTGCTCAATGCAAGTAGTTCGTTTTGTACTTTGGCAAAATTCAAGGAACAAAACTCGAATGAAGGATGGAAAGGTAACACTTGCGCCCAAGAGCTGCTTCGCTTTGGTTGTTCAACAATAGTAGCAATTATCTTTTGATTTGAGCGCTAAGTGATAATTGGAGCGAAAAGAGAAAGCAAAGTGGAAACGCACGGTTTTATCTTGAAGCTGGTTGGCAGTGTTTGGGACATCACCGAGTACCGAAGATGTATGTTCTGAGGGTGCAAAACAGGGAGATGGAGACGAAGAAGGATCTTGCGAGCAGACAGAAGAAGGGAACAAGGGAGAATGCTGTGGTGGGATATAACGTAAACCCATCAGAAGACAGTGAAGGCCACCGCAAAGCTGGAGAGATAAGTACCTGATTTTGAAGTTGAGTTGGCAATGTTGGAGGTCCACTTTGGGGTAGTCGTTTCCGTAGTCTTTGCAGTGCGATAGAAACAGGTTTTAACAGGGCTGAGAAATATCGATTAATACCAAGCAATGAGTGAGAGCGGGGGAGAAAATTAAACCTGGCGTTCTGTTGGGGTCGTTGGTAAGAGTAGTAGCATCAGTAGCTTTGATTTCCTCTAGCGTTTCTCTTCCGTTTGGTGTTGTCACCAGAACTGTTGTTGGTTGTTGTTCCTCATCCTCTGTGTTCTCTTTGTCTTCACCCAAAACCGTTTCGCCGACGCCTTTCGCTAGCTCCTCCTCTTCTGTTTTCATCTCCTCCTCCTCCTCCTCCTCCATACCGTCAATTACTCCTTTGTCATTGCCTTGTTCTCCTGCGACCTCTTCCATTCGTTTCTGTGTCACTTCCTCGGCCGTGCTGCTAGAAAAGAAACTGCTCTACTTTTTCGCTACGCTTTTTCCTTTGTCAAAACAAAAAGAAAAAAAAAGTGGGGGGAAAAAAATGTAGCGCCCAGGCGTCATGTTGTTGCTGCTAACGTGGAATAAGAAAAACAAGCGCTGATCTACAATAGTTTGCTTTTTTCTTTTGAGCTTTTTGGCGGGAAATCTTGTCCCAATGATCGCCCTGATCTTGGAAATTGCGCATGGTGCAAATTAGAAATCAAAAAAGTATATTTACTGGCCAATAGAAAATCAAACATTGCAAAGATTAAAACAACAGGTAAAAGAAGGTGTAAAACGAGGGAATGGGCGGCTTTTTGCTTGGTTTTAGAAGAAGCAAAACGGGCGCATAGTGCGAGCAGAGCTGTGATCGCCATGGTTATCATCAGAGCTTTCTTTGGAGTCTTCTCCATCGTGATGTTTGCCATCGTCCACATCCCCTCCATCGTGGCCATCACCAATATTGCCGCCGTCGCCATCGTGATGTTTGCCATCGTCTACATCACCTCCGTCTTTGCCATCACCAATGTTGC